>CM056829.1:22897100-23174600 GCA_029853015.1 Chelidonichthys spinosus | reverse complement strand
AGCAGTGCTTGTTCAAAAGGTTCAATAGTCAACACACTTGTGTCAGATTTCAAAATGTAATTGGATTGAACTGCCTTTTTGTTTGGTGCTCTCCAGTGTGGAGATGTGATATCATGCCATCATCTCAACAGGCATGTGAATTACTCAGATACTCAGATTGTGACAGAAAGGAGACACACTCCCTAAACACATAAAGGATGGAATGGTGTGAGCTGTCTAGACTCTGGAGTGTTGTATAGGACACCTGTGCAGGGGAGAGGTTGCATAAAGCACACCTGGACCGTCAATTTAACTGTGTCTATTTAACCTGAGGGCCTCAAACCAACCACGTCAACCCGTAAAGTCTACATACACAAATATCATTCAAAAACCTTCCATTCATCTAAACACAGCGCTCCAATGTGACAAACATTGTTGTTCTTGTAACTTCTGATGTAAAAGCCCAACTTACTGTATTGGATTTTGAGTGTATTGGATCATTCATAAATACATACATACATACAGTACATTGTTTCCTACATGTTATTCTTCTCGACACTCTTCAGATTATTGAATCTTGTCAGTTTAACCATTAAAACATGATGATTTAGACCAGGACTGATTGGACATATGTGACATGATTTAATGGTCATGTTAAATGGCACTATTTATGTTGACCTTTAAAAAGTAGCAGTGCACTGTGCCACACATTTATAACATACCACCAGACAAGGTTTGACACAACTACTAGTGTTACTAAAATATAAAAACCTGGGCTGGCAACGAAACCCAATGAAGGGTGTGTCCACTTCACACAGAAACAGGATGTTGTCTCATCAGGTCTCAGAAGACTCACGATCGTCAAGATGTTCTTAGATACACTGATCAGTAATCTCCCCATTAGTGAAAATCAATGTTCTTACGAACACCGACCTTATCGTCTTCTCATCCACTTCCTCACTCCCTTACATCAGCGGTTTTCAGGGTTGTATTTTTGACCCAGGTCCAAGAAAATGACTTGCTGGAAAGACTTATTTATATAATAATTTATATTATCTTTGTGTCATTTTTCATCTTTGCTTCTTGCTGTAAGGCTTTCTGTGCTACAGTTAATCAAGCATTATAAGTCACACATTTGTCAAAATATAATACATTATGAAACGATCTCTCTTGAAAGAGCATCTTTTCAAACTTGACAGCTAATTAGTTATTATCTTTGTATGCATTCACCTTAAGAACAAAACGTATGTAAGCAAAAGGAAAAGCTCTCTTGGAATAAATAGTTGATGTCTGTACATCTCGAACAAAACCCTGTCATAAATCGTAAACCTAGACCCTGCTTTGGGTTTTTTGGGGTCACTAGCTGTGGTCTGGCACAGGTCAGTGCACAGACTGGGGCGAGAACATCTGGTGTAAAGTGAACCAGCTGAAGTGGTGTGTCTAAAATCAGTGGGAGAGGTAGGAGGTCAGAGTTGGGGCTCTGCGGTTACGTTTGTGTTTGTGGAGAAAACGGGGATGCGGAGGTCACCACAGGTCAGGATGCTGAACCGTGTGGCACAGGAGAGAAGTGGAAAATAGAGAAAGGCGACGTCCACCTCCAGAGCTGCAGTAATTCCCGTTGACATTCCTTTGCAAACAATTTCTCACATTGTTTGGGATAACATTTATTCAAACAGAAATCCCCACTGATGTTGTTTGACATTTCTAACTTACTGGATTTGACAGAATCGTTGTGAGACGTCAGCAGATTCTTTTGTGCCAGCACCTTTTCCCCCATATGGAGCTTTTCAACACTATACAAAATCAAGCTGATACACTCCCGTGTTTGGACTGTTCTATACATTGAAAAGTGAATCCAGGACTCTTAATGCAAGTCAGTCTTTGTGTTGAATATCTGATTACCACAGGTGCTCCATCAATAGGGTTATGTTTGTCCACGTCTGCCCGTTTCTATGTACGTGCAAGTGTGCACTGTGTGTGTGTGTGTGTGCTTCCAAAAAATGACAGCTAAATGTGCAGACATGCCTGCTCAATCCACATGAAATACCTCTATGATTTTCAGTTATGGCTTGCTTTTCTCTCATGTGCATGCAGTCCAAACACACAGTAGCCAATAAATCATCAATTTACCAAGGCTGTTCCTCCAGCTAGAATAACAGCGTTGTGGTCTTAATCTGTTGACTTAGTGCACGTCTGGTGTTTTGAATTGTTTCACTGAAAACCCCTTTGTGTGTGTGTGTGTGTGTGTGTGTGTGTGTGTGTGTGTGTGTGTGTAAATTTGGATTGAAGTGATGACAATCTCACTTTCCTTCCCCTTTTATCTCGATTGGTAGGTTGAATATAACCTGTCCGAACATGAAAATCTCACTCGTTGCCATCAACAGAAAAAGAATAAAAGAATACTTGATTCTTTCAGAAATTTGAATTCACGCCAAAGTCTCAAATAAAACACAATTATTACTTACTATCAAATTATTTTTTAACATTTATTCTTCTTCGCCATAGAGTAATTCTTACAAAACCCAGGGCGATCTAATTAACCCAACGGAGAAACGACAGAAGATATAGTTAGATACATCACATTGGAGGAATGAGTTTGTACATGTGCAGTGCGCATGTGTCTGTACGTTTATATGTATGTGTGTGTTTGTGTTGGATACTCATCAAACAAACACGCCTTAGCCCCAAGGATACAAGGGAAGCCACTTATACATTTATTCGGATGATGCCAATTTGGGAATGCACAGTATGCAGGAGCGTGAGCCACTGGCTAGTCATAACAGATTGGTCTCCTGCACAATGAGTAGAAATTAATAAGGCGTCATTCTTCTTTCGGTTGTTTTAGCAAGACAGGACACAAACACTACAGAGGCATGACGGACTTTACAAGCAGTTTTCTCCACCTCGGTGTTCAAACAGTCTGCTTTAACCGTCACCAAGTTTTGTTTTACTTCAAACTCAAGGATTAATGGTGTGTCGTGAAGCGTTTTGGGGGGGATGATGCTGTAGGAAGCCATTTCTCGGTGCTGTACTCTCTGTTAAGCTTGTGCATCAAGCGCCACAGTAAATATTAATTCATCTAAAACCCCGCCGCAGGTCACACACACAAACAATCCCGCTGGAAAGTCACTACTCGCTCTCTCTCTTTCACCATAACTCTGCTCACACGCTGAACATGGTATGCTGCTAACAGACAGAGGATGGGCCTGGGAGGTCCCACGCAGACAGGTGGTGGACATCAGCTCGACGGGGGAAGGAGAGGGGGAGGGAGATATGGACTGAGGGAGATAGGGAGGCAGAGAGAGAGACACGGAAGCAGAGAGCGAGATGACAGAACGATGTGCAGACCACACAGAATAGAAAAGAGGCCAAGGGGTCAAGTCTTTAGTGAGAGGGGTGAGACTGTAATGAAACAAATGCTGGGAGTGACGACAAGAGCACATTTTTTCAACTTTCGGAGTATTCGGTGCAGTCCTGACAAGGACACCTACAGAAGTATATTGTAGTAGTCCGTTATATTTGTCAAGGTGGTTTCAGTAGTGCTAGCATGCTCACTGTGATAATGCTAACATGCTAATGTTAAGCAGATATGTTTACCGTGTCAGCATTTTACCACGCAGATGGAACGAAACACAAATTACAGCAGAGGCGAATGGGAATGTCGAGATCATTACAAACTGCTGGTGGCAGGAGAGGTAAAATAGGATTCATGCTATGCTCCGCTTATTCCTGCCTAAAATGTAACGCTTGGTCCTGGGCGATGTTGGGACTTTTCATGAGGGTGTTCTAGTCCTGCTCCATGTGTAAAGTGTCCTGAGATAACAAATCCACATGTTACACCGATTCAAAAGGAAACACTCACCATTATCCCGCAGCTGAGCATTTTCACTAGGTCTCCAAATACGGTCTACACTTATATTATATATTTTCACAGACCTTTGTAACTGATTAGCTCTTCTCCCAGCTGCCTTTGAAACGTAGACAACATAAGCTTTTTGTGAAGTTAATTTAAAGAATATTTAGAATGTCTGATGCAACATATACCCAAGTTGAGTCGTTGGGCCCACACCCATGCTCATGGCGTCAGCCATGCACGAGTTGGGCATAATGGGAAAACTGTCTGGAGCAAATTTACCTCATGACTCATTCACAATCATTTTGTTTTGCTGTTTTGACAGCATGCATGTCAAAGTCACACATGCGTATCCTTACGCTGGATTTCGTCATTGGTATAAGCTGTGAAAGATGCATTCAGAACACACACACACACACACACACACATATATATATATATATATATATATATATATATATATATATATATATATATGATTGTGACATCGAGTCAAATCAAACTCAAGATGACTCATTTGAACATGAGTCAGCGATTTTCATCAGAAAAAACTGAGATTGATTTCACCTCATCAGTGTTAGTGAGTTCAGTCACATACATGCTGATATAGTTATATTCTCTGGGAGGATTAGTACGAACTTGAGTGAACCTCTGCTGGGACAACGTGGATGCTTTTGAAGTTTCAAGATGCTCGAGAGAAAATAAGCAACATGAGCTACAACACTTCTCGTCCTTGAACTCCTCTTCGTCTCCATTTCTGCTCCCCTTCAACCTTGTACTTCCATGCTCTGCTTCTTTGTATAACATGCTCTTTATTTGCCAAAATCCCAAGACATCTCATTGCCCATCTGTACCCCACCCTCCATTACTTATTGCCTCTCCCCATCCCTTGATGTCTATGATTCCTTCCTCTCCATTCCCTCTGTCTTCATCGCTTGCCGTGGCCAGACAGGCATTCCAGCCTCTGGTCCTCCTCATCTCAGTGCTCCACTGTGGGATGCTAGATTCTCACCAGGAAATGGGAGTTATGAACACAGCCAAGCCAAAAGACTAACCACTTGTTATGAGAAGATTGTTGAATGTCAAGGTCATAAAAACTAGGGGTCTGGAAAACATGTTAATCATTGTGTTCATCCTGCTTTTAGGAGCCTGGAGGACCAGCCTCCCACGTCTGCTGGTCCAGCACGGGAAGAGGGTGGGTTAACTGGGGATGGGTCCGGTTGTAAGGAGGGGACAAAAGAGGGAGAGAAGACCACAGCCACAGTGACCTTGCTGTGGTTTTGTCTTATTGCCAAAAGAACCTCATGCCTGGTGTTCTGCTGGGGTCCAAGACAGCAGCCCAGAGCTCGTCATAGAAAGGACATTGGACAGCACTGAAAGGCATTGGTTGTCAGGATGTTTTGAAAGTAAAAGAAGAGTGACAGTTGTGTCAGAAACAAAGTTCAACTTTAACATTGTCACCGGAGAATGCCTCCTCCAAAGTTCAACTTTGTTGAATTTTGACCTGAGATATGATGACCTTGGGCAGCCAATCACAGTTGACCTCTGCTACGAATGAAAGATTAAAAGGAAAATATTACTTGTGTTTCTGAATTTACAGACAAAAACTGATCTCGTGTTAAGACCAGCAGAGAGAAAGATTTATTAGCAGGGCGTGCCGACCAACAACACCTTCATTTTCCATTGCATTGTAAATATGCCTTGTGATATGAATCCATTTACGTCAAGCAAACTGCATTTGCATTCATAAATAAATTAGCTCATTATCTGACATATCTAAATTACTAAATTCATTTTCATAAGTTTCTATACAAGCATAACATAGCGTTGACGTGTTCATTGAAAAGCCTGCACTAACATTCATATTCCATTGTTTTTCTAGGAGCTAGAATCAGATCCTGTGTACAAAAAGCTGCATTGTTTCAGTTTAAAGTTATTTTGGCTTCTAATCCCCTCCTTCCAAATGCAATTACTTTTTTGGGAAGAAAACGATTTTGCTTTCAGCTAAAATGTTGTTTATTTTGGATTCCTCTCAAACACCACAAGGATACAATCTTTCTATTATGATGAATCACTGTTCGACTTACTGTAACAATGTCTGACAACATTGAAAGGGTTGAGGTTACATTGTAGTTAAGTCTCTGCTTAGTCTCAGGGTTGCACTTGCAAATAAAAAAGCAAAGACTCTGGAACAAATATTGTGCCAAGTGCTGACTGAACAAGTTTTCCACACGAATCACTAATGCATGTCTGAGGATGTGCAAAGTCTCATGAAAAGCAGATAAAGCATGGAGAGACGCACTGAGCTTAAGCCCGACAGTTCCTGGAACTGTATTTGAGTAACATGGACGGGAATAGGAGCCTCGTCAATGTTGATGTGCCTTTGAGCTTTGATACATTACAACTGAAAGACAATAGGTGTGTATGACATCAAATTCATAAACATGTTATTGCACCCAATGACAGGTTTGTGGGAGACGTTTAGAAGGTATTAATATTAAGTAAATCTGCATTGACACACTTTCCCCCTCCCTGCAGTGTGCATTAGTGGAAAAGAGATATATAGAGCTATATAAGTCCCAATGTTTGCGTTATCCCAGTTCCAAGACAAATTCCTTCCATGCTAATTGAAATCCCGCTGTCTCGGTTTTTGGTATGTCTTTAATAAAACAACAAAACAACACATGCTCTTGGTTCGAGGCAGTGGGAGAGCTGGGAGGGACGGGAGATAGGACCTCAAGTGAGAGGGTCTATGGATGTGATCAAAAAGTGTTGTGTAATTTCCCAAAACACAAGGAAAGGATAGAGAGAGCAGTGCTCTGCACCTGCACACACACGCACTCTCGTGCTGAAATCCGTTAGGTCTACTGCTAGACACGGCAATGGGAATGTCCAGAAAGTTACTTCTGGCTTTTAACCTTGAGAGAAAACATGGACAGTAGGTCAGATTCCCAGAGCAGAAAGGGAGAACGTGGATAAATGAGTCTGAAAGAAAGCAAAAGAACCAGAGAAACGGCAGGATGAAGACACAGGCTCTTTGCCAAAATCTGTTCCTTTTACTTTCCTCAACTTCACTCTCTGCTTACCAGATATTCTCAAGATGTCCAAAATGTATATAGGTGCAGTATATATATATATATATATATATATATATACAGCCTAAACACACACATTGGAAATGTATGCACACCAGGCATATTTCATTGCTTCACCCAATAAAACCATCAAGCTAATTAAAAACTGCACATGCCTTCGCGTTTCCCATGATGCAGTAGTTGGCAACAGTTTTAACAGTAATCGTTCCATTATTCTGCATTTCTCGCATCATTTGTCATCGCACTGAGGAGTCAAGTGCTTTAACAGCTTGTGTGTGCCTGTCACTCTCTTCCTATGTCCTGAGGCTAGAGCAGCAGAGTTTACCGTTTGAAGTATCCCTGATGTACAACAGGTGCCTCGGTTCTCACAGCAAACATCTTTTAACCATGAAAGTCAGGGGAAAGGACGGAGCAGAGGTTATTCTTCATATCTGCTACTCACATTACAACCGTCACTATTCTGATAGCTCCCCCCCGCCTGCCTGGAATTAAAACTACAGGCAGATTCTGAGCAGTACCACTAATGGGCCCTTTTACCTGTAACCATAGCAGCATTATATTCATGTGATATAGAGTAATTTGTCGTTAGCATCACTCAAAGCTACACTCAGCTGCACTATGCCAAATTAGAAAGACTCACTGATGTGAGTGTGAACTTAAAGTATATATCAGGCTTTTTTAATTTTCACAAATGTACTTACTTGATGTCAATATAAACTGACCATGGTGCTGTGTAACCCCAAAATAAGCACAATTATAAGCACTGTATTATTATTATTTTTTTTTCACAGATTGTCTGGGGTTTTTTTAGAATAGCTGTTGGACCAGTGCTGTGCATCCCACATAGACATATGCAGCCTCACTGACAACCTCTCAGGAAACGTTTGCCGAGTGTAACTTCATTCTAATTTTAGCAGACGCTGCATGACATTATTTTGCGTTGCTTCCTGACAATATCTTGGCTGTTGTATTAGTTTCATGAGACAGCTTGTCTTTGTTTTTTCCGGGGATTGAAATGGTGAATGAAACGGCGGCAGGTGAGAGATGAGGCATTCTGATTGTGAGCATGGTTCTGTAAAGTGAAAATATGCACATATGAATTTGAACTCAGGTGTTTCATTTCAAAATAAAACCTTCTCCTCATGTAAGACTTACCAGGTCCTCAGACTGATCCTGATAAGTTGCTGCAATGTTACAACCATTGATTCATGAGCATTAGATACCATTTGCAGGAAATGAATATCAAACATTTGGATGCATGTATGAGTGAAAAGAGCAAGATGACCTGGCAGTCGTACCTCTAGATAATAATTTCCAGTGGATGACAGGTGGGGGAACTGCTCTACACTGAGTTGATGAGAGACAGAGAGCCACTGTTTACCCTTTTCTGTTTTCCTTTCCCTCTCTCTCTCTCTGCAGCTGTCAGTCTCTCTTTCTCACCCCCTCATAAACTGATGCTGTTGTCAACGCTCCGAGGGCGTGAGGGCGTGAGGTGTGTGTTTGTTTGAGAGAACTGTTGATGTGCCGCTCCTGCACATCTTTTAACAAGTACTCGTATCTAATGACTAATGTGTCACACAGATAGGAAGAAACCGATGGCGAGTGTAAACTAACCTGAGCGTGATGGCAGGCAACGCTCTCCTAAACTGCTGGTGTTTTGGCCCACCTGCCGTGTTGTCACTGTATCACACTTAACACGCTTCACTGTAACCACATGCGGCCATTTGGCAGCTACTAGAACTCGTTAGTCTCCGTCTCAAGTGTTTTCCTCTCATGCCACCTGATCAGGGCCGTAGCCAGGGTTTAGAAATGAGTTTTCTTTTAATGGAGCTTATTTACTGCATAATGGTACCTCAAACACAACCCAAGCTATACACTACACACAAACTCCCTATCTAAAATTAAATACATACAGAGGGACCTGCTGGCAAAAAATACTTTTATTAAAACTGCACAATTTGTCACAATTTACACTTGTTCTTCTGTGTGTGTGTGTGTGTGTGTGTGTGTGTGTGTGTGTATGTGCGCGTGTGTGTGTGTGTGTGTGTGTGTGTGTGTGTGTGTGTGTGCGCGTGTGTGTGTGTGTGTGTGTGTGTGTGTGTGTGTGTGTGTGTGCGCGTGTGTGTGTGTGTGTGTGTGTGTGTGTGTGTGTGTGTGCGCGTGTGTGTGTGTGTGTGTGTGTGTGTGTGTGTGTGTGTGTGTGTGCGTGTGTGTGTGTGTGTGTGTGTGTGTGTGTGTGTGTGTGTGTGTGTGTGTGCGTGTGTGTGTGTGTGTGTATGCTTCCGGCCATGCACCTGATGATTGGTTTTCCCACGTCACAACCTCGTAGCTGCGTGACTTATCTCTCCATTCCACCTCCTTCCATCAACCTTGGCGATCTTGTTTAACCAGGTTTTGCCATGTGGTGCCTCGAACCCCCATGCCATCGTTGCATTGCAAAGTGATGCATGACTCAGATGATGCTCTTGATTTACAAGTTGGCAACGCTGGGGGATCAGCCTCTTCGGAGAAAGGGAACCTCCTGAGTGCAGGGGGACGCTCCAGTCAGCCACAAAAGTCTGTTCTCATAAACATCCTCCGTGGTGCAATCTGAATCATGGAGAGGATATCCAACAACTGCTTTGTTTATACCAGGGTGTTAGCACAGTATGTTGAGTGTCTGGAAATATGAACCATATTGTGTCCGTCATTTTTGTGGCATTTGTTTACTGTTTTGGAATGTCTTTATCATCATTTGACTCAGCAGGACTGTCTCCTACTGGCCATCTTCAGGGCACCACCCAAGTGTATGTGAGAGATTTTTAGGATGTACGCTCACATCTGAAATCCATTGCATCATTTCATCAACCAATGTCCTGTTCCAGGTGCATTCAACACTCTGCAAACGTGCTTGAGCTGTATAACACTCCACTGATACTAGAACTCATTTCCAAACACAAATAGCATTGGGAGCTCATTGAAACCATATTCACTTAGAACAGCAACAAGCTGTATGTGTGTGTGTATGGGGGGGGGGCAGACAGATTCTGATTCAGTGTTGAAGTAATCCCATAAGTCAGAGGTGCTTTCTAAACCGCTCTGACCCCTGTGCTCCAACGCTGCAGTGTTTATGCTGGCTCCGCTGGCATTAAACACAAGCCACATATTTTTAACATCAGGATCCTCCAGGCTCACCCTGGGCCATGTAAATAGTGAGCTGCCCGTCAGCCGGGATCAATCAACTCACTGGCTGTTTGGACCAGCTCCATATGTGCGTGTAGGTGTGTGCGTGTACATGATTGTGTTTATTGAAGCCAAAATATACAGTATCACCACGAGGTTGGTTCCTCGAAAGTCTCAAACGATAGCTCTCTCCATCACCCAGGAGTGCCTGAATGACCCTGACATTCAAGTAAAAGAAATACCACAATCTTAACGTATTTCATTACAAGTTATAGTCCTGCATTTTAATATTTGACTTGAGTAAAAGTGTACAAGGTTTATCTGTAAAAGGTAAAATACTCATAAAATCGCCACTTTTGGAGTCCAGGATCATTATATGAATTAGATGAATTAACATGTATGCAGCTTTTAAAGTATTCCTATTGAGGCTACTAAATATGATTTGGGGTCAGTTACACATCATATTTAAAAGTTCACCATAAAACCTTAATAGTCAGTTAAATACCAGTGCACAAATATCACATAGAAATATATCATAATAGAATGTATGTGAAAGGCTGGATCCTGTCTTAATATTAACTATGATATAAATGTGGTGGAGTCAAAGTTGAGTAATGGAAAAGTATAAAATAGTTTGTATAGAAATGCTCAAGTACAAGTATGCATTAGTTACTCACTGCCAGAAAAACAAGCGTAGAAAATATAGTTCCAAGAACTTTAGCTCCCTTAGCTTGTAGGAAAAAGCCTAGATGCTACATTTCTCTCATCCAAGTTGTTTTTCCTCGAGGGAACAGCCAGTGGCCTTTGGATGTTTCTGAGCTGCTTGGCTATTGCCTGTGAGTGGTGGTCCACTTAGGTAACACTGACCTCTTGTGGTTGTTACAGTATGCTACAGTGTGAGGATTTCAATGCAAGCCACATCTCGAGAAGTCCCGTGTGCCACAGAACATTAAATAACAACTATATGATGTTGAATTGTTTCAAACAGGACCACGAGTCACTTTCTATACTTAAATAAAAGAAGCTAAACATAAACAAACACTAATACATTTAGTTCTATTCTAACAACCTACGAACCTGCAAGGTGGGTTTCACAGAAGATACAACATAAGTCATAAATACTGAGTTTGGACACACCTCAGTGACCAGTGTTTTTGGGTCAGCGGCTGTGTGTATTCATGCACATCAAGCTTGCAAGCTATTCATACAACCAACCTTACATGCATGCCTTTGTGCGCATGTGTGGAACGTGTTTCTAAGAAAGACACTGTTAACCCACATCCATAACCATGGGGAGATATACATCTCACCCAATATACATGCAGATAACATCTAATGGAGGTGTGGGATTCCAATGTATGTCAGGTCTGAGCTCTGAAAGTTAAACAAGGTGAGTGTTTGTGTACTTTGTGTGAGATAAGGTTGGATAATGGTAAATTGTGTATGTCTGTGATAGCAGTGGTTGTCAGGGGAGAGATGAGAGTTTTACTTGGGTCGTCAGTCTGCAAGAAGAAAGCTTTGTATGTACATGTGCTATCTCTACGAAATAATATATATATATATATATATATATATATTGCTGCAGATTTGAAGGGTTGAAGTGTGTACCCATGTGTTTAGGACAAGTAATTAATCTTTATGTGTGTATGTGTTACAGAGCTATAGTTCAGGGGGTCCAGATGGCAGGCATGAGGGGCCCGGCCTGCACTGGAGTCTGGCTCTAGAGTCCACAGGGGCTCCGTCTTCAACTGGACACATTCCACAGGTACATTAACACAGCAGCACACAGACACTGTGAGGATGAAAAGGGACTGAACAATGTGTTTTTCAACGGAATTACTGCCAAGACTGGGAGAGCTACTCAGAGTTAATTAAGTTAACGGTCACACTTTCCAGGAAGGTCATGTATATAATGCAACATAAGCACATTTTGAACACATTATAATGCATTTTAAGGCTTTCATTTATAAAAGTCGTTCATGCATGACACCTTATAACAAGGTTAATAAAGAATTATAAGTGCTGGACATAATATTGTGACTCAGATTCTTCTTTCAAACACTGGGCTCACTTGGGCATGGAGGAATAAAGCTTAATGAATGCTGAGCTTATAATACATAATGTCCACCACTTATAATAAACCTTGTTATAAGGTGTCATGCATGATTATTAACATTTATAACAACTTTTGTAAAGCCTTATAAATGCATTATAATGTGTTATAAATGTGCTTATGATGCATTATATACATGACCTTCATAGAAAGTGTTTAGTGATCAGCTAAAAAAGCGTGCTTGAGGAAATAGACGACAGCAGTAATAAACAACGTTTGAGCAGCAAACTGAGCATCACCTGCAAGCATGCAGGAGCCACACATTCATGCATTCATTCATCACACATGGACTCATCAACAGCACGGCCAATCAGGCTCAACCGAGAAACAGCCGACGACAAACCCGATGTATAGCCTGCAGGCTAATTAGCCAACACACGCAGTTTCTGAATTAAACACAAGCAGCTCAGCAGCATATTATTTTTAGTTGATTCTTTTTTGTTGTAATTAAACTTTTGCCGCCATCAACTTTTTCAATAAAGACATAATTAATAAATAAACAATGACAAACGGACAAAGAGTAAGATGTGGAGACAAGTGATTGACTTCCTTTATTTCCTTCCTGTGCTCGGCTCAGGACGTGTGCCCATGAGGTCGTCACCGCTGGTCCTGCTCCTCCTGATCGGCGTCCAGGCTGTACAGAACATGGGACGTGGATTGGCCCAGTGCGCCGGGGCAGCCAATCACAGAGCAGGACAGCAGCAGACAGCAGCTCGGGACCACCTTTCCGAACACCATTCTTCACAGGAGCGCCACAGGACCACCCACCACAGGACCAAGAGGCCCCATCGGTCAGCTTCACTCACCCAGGATAGGAACCCTGTCGTTGGGCACCCTACGTCAGATTCCCCCCCCGACCCCTCGATCCCAGTAGTGGACCCCAAGCTCTTCTCCAAGAGACGTTACCGCTCCTCACCCCGCGTCGTCTTCAGCGAAGTGGCCCCGTCACATGATGCCCTGGAAGGCGAGGGCTATGACATGGAAGGGACGAGGGGGGTGAGGGTGAGGCGCAGAGCAGTATCGCACAACATGCACCGAGGAGAATACTCAGTGTGTGACAGCGTGAATACCTGGGTGGGCAACATGACTACGGCCACAGACATAAAGGGGGAAGAGGTGACGGTGCTGCCCAACGTGACAATCAACAACGTGGTGAAGAAACAGTTCTTCTACGAGACTACCTGCCGATCCCCCACGCACAGAGGCTCCGGGTCTGCAAACGGGGGGAAGCCAGGGGGACGGGGTGGCAAGCAGGGCTCCAGATCAGGCACCTCAGGGTGCCTCGGCATCGACAACCGCCACTGGAACTCCTACTGCACCAACACACACATATTTGTAAGCGCCCTGACCATCCACCAGGAACGGACAGCCTGGCGTTTCATCCGCATCAACGCTGCATGTGTGTGTGTTCTCAGCCGGAAGTCTTGGGCGGGACGACTGGGGCGCTGACGAGGGGGGGGGGGCGACCCCTGACCACTGAACTATGAACCAAGCACACACATTTGTACTAAACAGCCACTGCAGCTTTATTGCCAATACTGTAATCCTCTACCCCAACACACACACTTACACACACACACACACACACACACACACACACAAACAGCTTCATCTATCCAACGCCTTGGCCCCTGACCCTACCTCAGTCTGAGAAGTCCTGGTTGTTTTAAGTTATGATGACTGCATGTCATATTTATAGTTTATACATTCAATATGAAAATATATACAGTATGTGTATATATACACAATGAATTCAAGCTTTTAATGTTGTTGTTATTGTTGTTGTGTTGTTCATGCTGTTATTTATTAAACACCTCAGTACTTGCCTTGTTTCTTGTGTGTCAAATTAAGATAACACTAATGAATGAAATGACTGTGAATATGATTGGTTGGTATGACAAACGGAGATAGACAGAGAATCATCACTCAACCGTGCAGTTCCCCCGACTTTTTATGAACTTTCAGCTGATTGTTTTGGTTTTAAGGCTGACAACGCTGTTTTTCTTTCATCTCATCGCTTTCAGCAACCTTGCTTCCAAATGTTTTCAGTAAACAGCTGTGATGAAGCCGTTGTACCTCCCCTGCCCTGCACCAGACAGCAGATAGACAAGGTGAGCATTTAGCCCCTAAAGAGCCAAACATCCACTGTATAGAGTGAGTGTTTGACTTCCATCCCATTAATGCTAAAGCTGCCATGCGTCTGCTCAATGTGTAAACAAGCTCTTATATGTGTGTTTACCTCCCCCAAGTGGCAAAAAACAATAATGCAGCATCTTAAAGAAGTGCACTGCAATTTGTCCTCTGAACCCATATGGACCAGGGTCTCACAAGAGGAATCTCAGGGGTCACAAGCTGATTAGAAGGGCAGGAAATAACTGTTTGTTCTTTTTTTTTTCTTGTGAAATAGTAATCTGGGTAGTTAGGGACCCTTAAACAGTCTGACAGGAGCACACTTCTAGTGATCTGTTCACAACACAACATGGACAAAACATGGTGTCGCATGGACAGACTTTTACAAGTTTGTCAGATCTGCTGATCAAACCATTCACTAAACCCCTCTTTCACTGTATGGAAGCATCTGCATTTGGTATGTTCCTCCATGCATTAATCACATTATTCCTATCATTTGTGACTAAGATGTACAGAAATATAGTAAGAAAACAAGGGCAGTGCAGAGCAACCAAGTGAAATTAATAGAATTTCGTTCAACACAAGGATATGCTGGTTTGTCAACAATGATGAATTAACTTTACTGAATGCATGTACAGTCATTTCATAGTCAAAGGTTTATTTAGGGACATGCACAAATATGACACAAGGCTCCTCTACAAGAAACAAGAAACTCATTTGTGGAACATTAGGGTTGATTGCAGTCGATCAAATAACCACAGATAAACTGACACACACACGTAATGAGGAGAGTCTCATCACAAATGTAACTCTTGGATCTGGTCTGCGACAGGTTTTGCAAAACTATGCAAGCATCTCTCTTCACATCATCGCCCCCCTGTTGGCCCGGCTGTGCTCTCACCTTCACACATCATACGATGCGTGTTGCCAGGAAACCTTGCTGCAGCAAGACTCTCTGCTCAAAGGTTTTTTCCCCAGAAGGTGACCTCAGTTAACCTCTCATGTTGGCAGAAGCTGCAAACGGGTGGTTTGTTAACAGTTTACTGTTTCCACACAGTTTTGCTGCACTAACCTTGAAGTTATACAAGAAAAAAACCTACATGTGTATCCCATCTCTTATACTTTTGAAAAATATTTCCAGGTAGCTAAATACGGGCGTGGATGCATGCAGTGACTAAATACTCTTAAACAAGTCACCAGTATTTGCATGTCCCGGTGCATGAATGAAGAAGACAGCTGCTCAGGTAAACCTTTCCCCTGAAAACAAGTGACCTCACAGTCAGTTTGCAGT
This sequence comes from Chelidonichthys spinosus, assembly GCA_029853015.1. NCBI lineage: Eukaryota > Metazoa > Chordata > Actinopteri > Perciformes > Triglidae > Chelidonichthys > Chelidonichthys spinosus. The sequence continues at coordinate 23,158,977 of CM056829.1, read as the reverse complement.
GTCACCAGTAGATGGCGGTATGGTGCCACAAATAGAAGTCTGTGCTGCTAAAGACTCCCAGACACTTTATTGTATTAATTAATCAAAGCATTATAACACAGATTAATGAACATATTTTAACAACCGATACAGCCAAACGATTCTACTAAGCTTTGATTACGTCACAGCCGACAGATATCACAGTCTGTCACCAATAATGAGCTCACAGCTGGGCAAACGATCCGGGCCGTGACCCGAGCATGGGTGTAACAGACAGTTATTACTGCTGCCGCCAGAGAGGAGGAAAGACTGAATTCAAATTCTTACAACGGTTTAAATTTGGCTGGAGTGTATAAAATAGGGTCGTGGTGAAAGAACAGAGCTAACCACAGTGGACCTGTTAAGCATCATGTCGAGCTGTAAAACAATCTGGTCAGCCATTTGTTGTCTCTGGGTTAATGACCTGCACGCACGCTTCTTGTTCCCATGTTTGGAGCCGCTTAGCAACGAGCCACCAGCAGCCAACAAGCAGGGACGCCCTGCTCCTGTCCCAGTCTTATCTGCCTCTCCTCTTTAGGCAGTGCTCTGGTGAACGTCCAAAATAACCCTCATTAGTTTTTTCTCTGTCCTCCACATTTCCCCTCGAGTGTTACAGCAAAGACTTTGCTGTTCTGAGAGTTTTTACATGGTTCGTGTCTAAGTGTTGTATGTGTTAGTGACTGGAGAGTTTATTCACATTAATATATCATCTGTGCATTTTTTCTGTCCCTTCTCTCCCTCTCTCCCCAGCGTGTCCTTCCTGTCTGACTCCTTCCCTCTCACATTCAGCTTGGCAGAGCATTTTTTCCCTCTATAAGGACATTTTCGAAGCAGCGCCTAATTTCCCAGTGATAAAATGAACTGCTCGTTGGACGTCCCCCCGGCTCTCCATGGTTGTGGGGATAATATTTATGTTGAACATGGTGTTGCTGCTGAGTTACATGCTCCCAGTCTCTGATGACACTGAGGGAAGAAATCCAGCAGACGGGCTACTCTTCCCATCTCATTAATAGTATCATGTTTGATAGCTGATGCTTCGCACAATGTTGTAAAATGCATTGAGGAATAAGAAGCCAATTGCCCTTCGAATTTTGTGTATGAATACAAATTGGTGGGTCATGTGAGTTTTAGTTTGAGTGATTTTCCTCAAAGAAAATAGAACTTTGGTTGTGATAAAAAAATAACTTTCCCAGGTCAATTATTCAAACAATATTCTCAGTTCATCCTTTGAGAATTCGCAACTATCTTATTGATCAATCAATCAATCTATCTATTAATCAACCAAAAGGGCAGTTTCCTGTTTTAAAAATATTTGACACCTTTATTTATTTTTCCACAAGAGGCTTATAATGCTACTCTCACATCTGGTCTGAACGGAAGGCTTGGGAAACATTACGGGAAATGATTTATGTTGTAAAAGGAAATTAATGGAAATAACAATAAAAATTTTAGGAAATAAAACTTGTTGACAAATAATGTGATTACAACAAGAACCGACTCATTTCTTCATGGAGGTTCTCTCCCGTTTAGTTGCTTTCTTTAGAGTAAAGCTTTTGTTTTGTCTTTGAGGTTTGACTTTACAGTAATTCGGCCATAAATGAGGCTGCTTTCCAAACTTCCATGCAGGATGGGACTTTTCTATGTCATATTACATTTACATTTAGGGCATTTAGCAGACACTTTTGTCCCAATAAGTACATTTGTGTGTTTGCATGATATACCTGCAAAAAATGATCCACTATATTGCAGTAAAATATGAGATGCTCTAACTGTATATGAATTCCTGGCTGAAGAATACCTCAAGGTTACTAGACTGATGGGAACATCGCTACAGGACTCGAACTGTTGTTTCTTTGTGAGGCAATACATCACAAACGTCATTTCCACTTGAACTCCTTACACATTGTATAGTTGCCAGACTGAAGATGCGTTAATAAAGTGGGCGGTTAGTTGTGAAACAAAACATGAAAGCAATATACCGTTTATTCTTGCTACTACAGTACAGATAACAGAGGAATTGTGGTTTATTATCAAACTAATAATAGCAATCAGCGCTGACAATGAATGTACGAATAAAAGTATCGCTATTTAAGACTTCAAACTATCTAATTACAACATTTGAAACACTGACATGAATGGCTTTCATTCTTGTTTTCGAATAAAACATGAAATAAAATATGAACATAGCATATTCTGAACGAAAACTAGTCCTCATCGTGTCGTCTCGGTCCCCCCTTCAGCCCCCCCTCTGCATTGTTGAAAGGGGCGGTCTGGAAAGAGTCTACGAGAGCCTGCGGTGTGTGTGTGTGTGTGTGTGAGAGAGAGAGAGAGAGAGAGAGAGTGTTGTGACCGGGTATTGTCACAGTGCGCCGAGCCAACACAGCCGTCAGATCGGTTTTGCGGGGATAAAGACAAATCACATCCAGTCGAAATGTCGAAGGTGGAAGGAGGAATGAGATGCGTGAAATACCTTCTGTTCGTGTTCAACTTTATATTCTGGGTAAGTGCCCGTTCGGCTCCCGTCGTGCGTGTGACGGGATGCAAAGCTGCGCGTAAACGGACAAGTGCAGCGGTGCGGACTCGTCGCTGCACAGCTGACTGCCACACACACACACACACACACACACACACACACACGCACACACACACACACACGTGTTGTTTTAGCAGCCATGCAGAGAATGGCTCGTCTTTACGCATCCTTCCTCTCGTGTGCGTCTGTCGTGTTGCCGTCCGTTTGTTGCGGGGTTTGCCCTGCGTGGCGCGGAAAGGGTGACAGCCGGAGAGTTTTACTCTTGGCTAACCGGGGCTCAAATCAGATTTTCCACAGAGGAAAAACCCGCCCTCCCTTTTCCCGGGGAAGCGTGTTTTTGAAAGGAAGACTGAATGAAAAGACAGAGAGGGAGAGAGATTGAGAGACGGCATGGAAAACAAACGCGCCACACAGCTCCGTTAACAGATTGATAAAGAGCAGAACGACCAGCGAGATCCCCCCACTGCTTCCTCCGCTCACTTGGGCACTCGAAGGGAGGCACAGAAGAGTCACTTTACTCAAGACAAACTGCCAGGTGGATGTGAAAGGTGTGTGTGTGTGTGTGTGTGTGTGTGTGTGTCCTGAACACATGCTTTGCACATGTCCCTTCATAAACTCATTCATAATTTAATAGTGCCTACTATAAATAAGTAAGTATACAAGCATGTGGTGGTTAATCTTGGTTGGTATATTGTTGTTCCACTCTTCTCACTCCTCAGAGGCGGTGTGTGTGTGTGTGTGTGTGTGTGTGTGTGTGTGTGTGTGTGTGTGTGTGTGAGGTGAGAGCTTTTCCAACAAGCATCTGTGGAGTGGATCAGGCGCCGAGTGCAGCGTGAATGGATCCATTGTGACAGCGGGACAATAGCATGACTTCAGTCTGCTGCTCCTGCCTGCCGGAGCCCTTAACACTGCGACCCCACTGATCCCCCCCCCCCCCCATTAAGTTGATCTATCTCCTCATCCCACTATCCCCACATTTGCCAGCATTTCTCATTAGATCGGACTGAGAGTGGACGCCTGCAGAGACAGAGGTGAAGGTGGGATGACAGACATGTGGAGAAAGACTGACTGAGACGTAAACAAAAATAAAGAGAAGGGAAGAAGGCGAATGTGATGGAGAGAAAAGGGTCATTGGGAGATTGAGAGGGATATTAATGTGCTTGTGTGCACGCTCCCACAGCAAACGAGGGACAGCTGACCCAGATAAAGATAGAAAATCAGATCAGTGTGAGCGTAGCGGGATATTCTGTGGACGTCTGTGTTGGGTTTGACGCAGGATTACAGAAATGCCACACTCTTTGGTGCTCGCTGCGTACAAGTTCTGCACATTCCCTCCACTCTTTGAGCTACGAACGAACCTCCATTCAGAATCACTGCATCCCAATCCACCCCCCCGCTGCGGCCCCCTCTGTTGATGGTGGCGTGAGATGATGAGAAGAGTGTGTGTGTGTGGAGGAGGGGCAGATACGTTTCTGTGGAGTCCCATGAGCCCTGAGTGGACTGTAGAGCAGAGACAGGCCGCTGTCTCTGCTATTGGACATGTTGTCAACAGTTGGGACACACACACACACACACACACACACACACACATATGTTACATGAAGATGAGGAGCTTCATACAACCATCCTCATTCAATGCACCCAAACATGGTCATCAATGGATCTGTGAGAAGTGTCTCTGTGTTTATAAGCCTGCCTGACTCCATGTCACAGCGTGATGTAGTGGGCTTGCTGCAGGGCTCCGGTTCTAAACGGTCATTAATGGATCAGGACAAGCTCTCTGATCGCTGCAAATACAAGGACAGAAGTACCTGGCTGGCTTGTCTGGCCTGTGTTTGTGTACGACAGTTCACTGACTGCCCTATTTAGTCAGAAACTAAGCCTGTGGTAAACAGAGGTGGGCAAGCATTACTTCATAGAGATGTGTGGTAGTGGATGAAAAACAGTTACTTTAACAGGTCTAACAGAAAACAATGTCTCGTCAGATTATTCAGTCGTGTCTCTTGGTCAAAGAACAATATAATAATTAAACATCAAAAACATAGGTTCTGTGAAGATCAAACGTTTCAACCAATAACCAAACAGCTCGTCTTTGTTATGAACATAATGCAGCCTTCGTCATCCTGTGTTTATCAAATAGTTGCCACGGTTTCTGACTAAATCTGTGTTATGTAAAGCATAATTAATTAATTAGTAATTCAGTGATATTGCACTAAACATGCTTTTTGCCATAACATTATTTCCATTGTTTTTTTGTTTATTATTCTCATTAGACACATTCACATGGACTTTTACATATCAGTTATAAGTCACTTATGAGTATGTTTTTGAACCCCTTTTTATGCTGATAATGCCATTTTTTGACCAGATCAAATGGGTTGGATATATTGGAGATATTGTGAGTTGATTATGTCATGTTATTATCTTATGTGGGCCTATGGAATATATGAAAGTACCAAGAGGACTTAGACTGCCAAACAGTGTCAGTTAATGCTTAGGGACTGTTTAAAGCGTCTGCCATCAAGTTTGGTGCAGGGTCGCTGATGACTGAATGCTTGTATTTACGTCATGGATTATTTATTAAAGGGCAGTAAGTTACCGACACCATAGAGGACAGTTTCCACAGTTATGTATCGTTAATACCCAGGTATTACTCAAACTAAATATGGGGCATTGGTAGTATTTTACCACCAATGCTGTGTCTGCTGTGTGTAGTTAATGTCACCATTAGATTCAGTTGGTTGATTGTGTTAAAAATGGTTGATATTGTTTCAGTTCACAGCTGAGACGTAGTCCTGTTTTCATTGTTGGCCAACTTACACTATATCTAATAAGCAAAATGAAGAGATTTTATAGCAATAATGTAAGATCAGATTGTTTAAGAAAACGATCATCAGATTGATTCCGAGATTGTAGGAAATCCTTTCACATTGTGGGGGTTTATTTAGAATAGGTGTCTTTTGAAGGTGACTGGTGAATGCTCCGACTTCAAGATGAATATTGGCCCTACAAACACACTTGTGTTCTGTGTTGTGGAGGTTTGTGTGAGCCCCCACGCTCCCCCTCCTCGCCCTGTGGGAGAGTACAATGGGATTTACTCCACCCATAATTATCTCTCTCTGATTGACACTATTCCTCTGCCCATCATTTTTAATGTGCGCTATGTCTTCTCAAAGCCAGACAGAAGACTGTTTATGACAAGCTTAGATCACTCCCACATTGCTGCTGGGTAGCTGGTAGCTCCTTGTGGGTAAATAAGTACTTCACACATGTTGTGCTTTCTTGTACTACTTTGACTTCAATCTTTTTTTTCTGAAAATAAGGTCTAACCTAGAAAGTGGATAATGCCACAGACTGTCTCTGACCAAGACCATAGCCCTGTGTCAGCTCAGCCCCTGTTTTCATGGAAATTCCGCTCACAAACACTATTTAACTGCACTGATAAAAACAAAATAGGCCTCTTTTACTGTAAAAAAAACCTCAATAAAGCTCCAACAGTGAGATTTCCATCCTTGTCTAGAAATCTCCAGGCAAACAAACTGTCCTCAGAGGTGTATGGACAAAAAAAAAGACTTAGATTAACTCTACTATTCTCACTTCCATCTGTGTGAGGGACACATCGGCCATACTCTCTCTGATACTTCTTTCTTCTGAAGAGTCGTCTAATGACTTATTCTCTCTCTTCCTTTCCATCTTCCCCTCTTTCATTCTCTCTTTCATTGTGTCTGTGTATTTCCCTGCTATTGTGCACCAAAACGTATAGTCACAGGGAGACAGTGGGTCTTTGTCCTTTGGGTGAGGTTGGGAGGGGCCGAGATGAGGTGGGGTAGAGGAGGGAGGGGGTACGTGGAGATAAGTCAGGGGGCGGGGTGATTGGAGAGGCAGAGAGAAGGGAGTGGTGTGTCTGGTGTCAGACGGGGTAATGATGGCAGACAAAGTGATGGGGGGGGGGGGGATAAAACAGGGGGTATGTAAGCACTGAGGGGGTTAATGGGACCTTTGGGATGACTGAGTGCCAGGGTTGAGAATGTACTTAGCATGTCAGCAACTGCCTGCAGCTGGACGGAGCCACCCCGTTCAAACGTGAGACCTTTCAGTGTGGTATCCTTCCATCAACGCATCTGGTTTGGAAGAGGCTTTTAAATGTAGCCATAACAGTAATGAGGTTTGGCTATGAGCTCTTTTTAACTGGGAATCAGCCACCTGCTCCTCCACCACTAACACGATCTAGCTTGACAGTAGCTCTTAGCGCTGTTGTGCAGATCCACACGATTCAGTGCATCTCCAGGACCACCATCGTACCATCATGGGCTCTGACAAATACCTGGATTAAATAGATTCACTAATCCAGCCTGGTTCAGTAAGTCTTACTATCTGCAGCCTTCACTTCAATGTGCTTTATCACTTTGGACCTGCTAATCCTGAAACCCCAAGAGCTCAGCTGTCCCACACATCACCGTGCATGCCACTAAATCCATCCTCAGTCTGTGTGAGGAAGCCTGCTTTCCAATGCCTGTCTTATTCCAAGTGCTTAACAACTGAGCCACTGAATGGTGAGGACGACAAGATAAAGAAGGGAAAAAGTGAAACAAGAAATTGTATTTATTTGTTTAGAGACAGACGTGTAGCTATTTGAACCGGGCAGCGAGCTTTGGTTTCTCTAAATAAATTCACTGAGCCAGAGGACACAGACACAAACAGTCACACTACTAAACTCTGAGATCTAGGACACAGAGACCATGTGACAAGCACTCCTAAATACTCTCCATTTGATTTCTCTGCACACTGAACCAGAGACACTCTGCTGTTTTCAAGCTCAGCTCAGAAGGTTTTAGAGTCCATAAAACCTCAGGGGGCATGTGCTCACTGATCAATAAAACCTCTCAGTATTGATCCGTCACCACAGTTTCTGCTTTTGAGATCATCTCAGAACTCTGGAAAACAAAGCAGCAAAGTTCTTTAGTTGTTGTTGTTGTTTTATGCTGCAGTGAGTTTGGACTAAATCAAGATCACTGCAGGGAGTAGTATTTTGTTCAATGTATGATGATGGATGGTTGAGATGAAGGAAAAAATGAGCAACATGAAGCCACATTTCCAAACAATCAGGAGAGCCTGTTTAAGCTCAAGGTGCCACAGTGCCGCCCGCAGCCAAGCGGGTCATTTCCTCCCTGCTAGGACGGAAGAAATCACTAACGGGTGTTTCAAAGTCACAGAAGTCTACAACATGGATGATCCACCCATGATACTTATCCAGAGCTGCGTGCTTTGACACAAATATTCAAGTTTAGACTTTTGTTGCTAAGTGCAAAGGCTGGCGGGCCGGAGTGGAAACTCCACAGCAACATTTGGTTCATTTATGTGGAAAAGCACACTTGGGGAGAGAATAAGGAAAAAAAGATCTGAAGGCCTGAAAATCATGTACTTCCACTGTTTGCTTTGGATGAAAAGTTGTTTGTGATAAAAGCTGAAACCAATTTACAGCAATGACGTCAGATCTAAAGCCAGGATGTACATGATAAGACACGTGATTCATTATGAAGTAACAGAAAATTGATTTTCTACTTTATAGTTACTGACTATTAAAAAAAAGCTTGTCTGCAACCATGTGGCATTTTCATGATTATTACATTCATGGTTTACAACAACATGAGTGTTGACAGTGCATGGCTGTGTATTGTCTACGTGTAATAAGACGTTCTCTCTTCTCCCCCTGCAGTTGATGGGATCCTTTGTTCTGGCAGTGGGACTGTGGCTGCGTTTTGACCCAGAAACTGTCTCCCTCCTCAATGGTGATAAGGCTCCGGACACTTTCTTCATTGGTGAGTATGACAGCACACGCCAGGTACTCTCCACACTCAATGCACACAGTGTAACAACATGCTGTAGGTATAATATCCAACACTAGGCCGTTGAATCAATACATGCGTTGAAAATTCACAGCAGGTTGAGGTACTGTTGTTGTTGCAAGTTAAACATTTACTTACTTTACCGGTCACTGTGTCTTTTTTTTATGTTGCTCAGAAAACACTCTGAAAGTTCAGTTGGTTCAGCAGTTAGACTTTCATGGTGATTGATATTAGGAATAGAAAAACATTTTGTATAATGACATCATTGTATCTTTTCAAAGCCAAACATGGCAAATATGTAATATGATATAATCTTTAAATACATTAGACACACATTACATACATAGTATCATAGACGTTGCAATGTCATATTCCTCTCATCTCAGTCTGTAGAGGAGACTTTAAATGGTTTATTCACGTTTCAGTGCAATTCCCTTTAATATGTGAATACATGTCTGTCTCACATTGTGTCAAAGTGGAAAATCCTACCCCTACCTTCACATACACACACAAATACACACTCCCCAAGCACATATAATAAAAGCCCACATACTTACAGAAATTGGGTTTAAGGAAAAAGTACTGTGTGCTCGTGAGCAGTTGTGTGTGAATGTGAACGTGTTTTCCATGTGCAGTTAAATGTCTGAATGCAACATGCTCTCATGCTATTTTTTTATTATTAGGCGTGTGTGCCTGCGTCTTCCACACTGCAGATGAGTGTGAATAACAGGAAACGACAGCTGTACATAGAGTGCAAATGCATGAGGGTAAACCACAGGGCTGCTAACCACCTTTCAATCAGTCACCCAGCCCACACGGAGAGTGGAAAAGGAGGAGGAGGAGAGTGGTGGGATGGTCAAAAAGACATATAGAAGAGAGGGATCCATGACAACGTTTGAAAGAAAAACAAGATGAGACGTCAAATTTAATGAGAAAGGCAAGAGGAAGAGAGAGAGGTGTTCAGCTCTCCCACGTAGGACCCTTCCACATCCTGTTTAGGGTCTTTAACCGTCTCCAGACTAAACCATCCCCCTCCACATTATCTTCCTCTCTGAAGATAGTTTAGGACCGATAAGGTTGTATGGTGCTGTTGCAGAGTTATTTTATTTCAAAAGCCTAAAGTCAGATGTCCATGTGGCTTGACTGAGGAGGGCTCGCTTCTTGAAGTCAGGCTCTATTGTGCTGCACATGGCTTTGACAGTGAGAGCGCTCCACCGTAGCGTTGCCCCGTTCCCATGGAGTCAAGCCCACTCCGAACTTTGAAATGATCAGACAATGACAAACAACTTCAGACTAAGAGCTGAAGGGAAAACCAAAGTAGAGAAACAATGTCTCTTGCAGTTTGTGAATGTGTGTTGCATTTGGCTGAGGTCGTCAATAGGCTGTGAAGACTTTGCAAGAATAAAACATTTTTTCAGCGGTTGTATTTAGTGGATTGTAAAGCAGAGCGCCACCTGCTGTGTCCAAACACATCCAGCGTCTTTTCAAGATTCAAGAAGATTGTGCCAGGGCAGATCCTCCATCTCCTTATACATTTAGTCATTAGGGGAGTAGAGCCAGTGTTGCTGGATTTATAATGAATGACTCAAAGATGCATATATGAGCGAGGCAGCTCTTTGTTCCAGGCACAAACCCACCAAACTGTTTATTAATATACAGGAATGAATGTGTTAGTGTAGTTTAAAAGGCCATAATGCTTTGTAAGATAAATGATTGTAATTTAAATTCTACAGTATTATACAACTGTAGAATTGAAGAAAATGCAATAAGTAATTATTTTACACACATGTGTGCATAGGAATAATAAGAAAACATAAGAAAACATTGGTGAATGCCAGAATCTTCATGAAACCTACGTAAGTGGGGTTTAAGAACTCACTTCTCCGTAAGAACGCTTGGTGAACGAGGCCCATTGTTTATTTGAGCTCAACACCCAAACAGATACCCCCCTCCAGATTTTCCGTCGCTCAGCAAGCCTTTTTCTTTTTTATGAATCCATGGAACCTTTCCTGTGCATGAGCACGAAGGAGCCCTGTTGCTGTTTGGTTGGTATAGCATTGTGTGGTTTGTTTCTCACTTACAGTCGGAGCTGTGAATGAACACTGGACTCTTTTTACAGCACACACACACAGGAGGGGACAGCTAGCAGACCGTGGGGAGATAATCCATGAATTTCACAAAGAACGTGTCTTGATTAGAATCACTGGATGCACCTTGAAGTAATTAATCTCAAAAGAAATGACGCACCCAACTCACTTGTTGACACATCGGGATGCCATATACTGTCTTCCTCTCCTGTTCCCACCTGAGCCCGCTTCACCTGGGGGCTGACACGTCCTCTCTCACCCCACCGTCTGCAGAGCTGTCGCCTGGCAACAGACCCCACCCGTACGATTGGTGGAAGCAATCTGTTGTTGAATTCATCCCTGCAGACCTACCCATGATGTATCTCTCACAATAAGAGGGTTAATGGGAGATGAGGGCATCTAAGGGCGTCTCACTTACAGCTCCCTCTAAATAAGGCGCTTGGAAACAAGGCTATTCACATCTCATATGAGCGCACAATTAAAAGGCACAATACGTAGGTCCACTCCTAAAAAAGAATCTTAAGCACTGACCACAGACACAGTACCGTCTGAAATGTGAATACCACTGTCTGAGCTCCTCTGCTGCTTTCTGACTGTTAGAATTTACGTGTCTAGCTCTATGCTGCCCCCTGCTGGTGCTTCTGTAAATTAAAATTACCAGGTGTACTAGCTGACAAAAGCCATTTAGCCAGGTATCAAACTACTTTTCTACGTGTTTTTGTCTAGTATATCTTAATGATGTTGGTGAATGGAGTGTAACAAATAGAAAGGAAGGTTATTCTGAAGGTTTGTCATGACTAACAGTCTTGTTGACCTGTGTTTTGCATACCATTGCATCAGTGTTTTTTCCACTGTTTCCCCAGGTGTCTATATCCTGATAGGTGCTGGCAGTCTGGTGATGTTGGTTGGTTTCTTTGGCTGCTGTGGAGCTGTTCGAGAATCTCAATGCCTTCTGGGTTCAGTGAGTACAAATGCATACAAACTACAAGAGCCAAAACTGAGCTGACATGTTTTGTCTTTGTTGGATGACTTGAAGCAGATATATTTCACCTAGCAATGTATTGTCTCAGCTTATTGTTGCTATGGATTTTTTCAGTTCTTTGCCTGCCTGTTGATCATATTTGGTGCGGAGGTGGCAGCAGGGGTATTTGGATTCTTAAACAAAGACAAGGTATATGTAATATTTTACAGCTTGAGCAGTGTATTGAGTTTAATGAATTCCAGTGGAACCGCTTCATTCACTGTGCCCTCTCATGCAGATTATCAAAGATGTTCAGACCTTCTACACAACAACGTACAATGAAAACAACAACGGCACATTGATCATGTCCTACCAGAAAGTAGTAAGTAAAACATGAAATATTCACATTATGTTCTTAATGCAGAACAAATATATGTTAAAATCTATTTCTTTATACATACAATCATATCATGCTCTCCCACTTTCAGCTGAACTGTTGTGGAACCGCAGAAAGCCCCTGCCCTGAACCCCCGACAGATACTAAGGTAAATATAGAACAAAGGGAAGCCTCACGAGGTGTAAATCAGGCACTTGTACCGACCCACGGGTGTAGTCCCAATGCTTTGATTAGTTCCAGGCATATCAATGTTTAAAAGTACAATGAATGAAGACAGACCGGTTTAGATCCATACTGGGTCTTCCTGACCGTGTGGCTGGAAAGAGGTGTCAACCTGAGGGGAATTTCATGATACCTTATGTAAGAAATTCATGTCCAGGAGACTAAATCACACCAGCATATTACAAAATAAATGTAAAATAACAAATAGGCTATTAATGATGATGAACGACAATAGAGGGGAAAAGGTATGAAATATATTTCCTCATTAAAACCTGGATACACCATAGCATCGATTTTAAAGATTGAATCTGTCTCTCTGAAGTTATTTTTTAAGGGAATTAGGTAAGCTCTGTCACCAACAGACTAAAGGAGGAAATTAATTACCAAATCATGATTGACTAGACCTTGACACATCTTATCTGTGGTCTGCAGGACTGTGAGACAGGCATCAAGGAGTTCTTCAATAGTAAACTCTACATTATTGGATACGTGGGCATTGGCATCGCTGGAGTCATGGTGAGTCAGGATCTGAAAAGACTTCCACGGGTCCACATTATGATTGAGAGGGATTTTATTAAAAGTCTGTTTTCCTCTCAACAGATCATTGGGATGATCTTCAGTATGGTGCTCTGTTGTGCCATTCGTAACAGCAGGGAGGTCATCTAAGCTGGCCCCTTGCCCTCCACTCATCCCCATCCAGCCCCAAAAGACTGTACGGCCTTGACATCAAACGTAACCTTTGTCCATAATCCATCCAGGGACCCAGGAAATAGCTCATGTTCAAAAATATCCTTTCCACTGTGGTGCTAAAATCAGCCTGCTTAATTTTCCACAATTGTATCTGAATTTGTCTTTATTTATTCGCAGTCACAAGCAAAGAAGCATTTTCTTTCGTAACATTCTGATATAAGACTAAGACCACATACCCTATATCCAGTAGGAACAGTGTGATTTCTGGTGTTGCCCTGACAATCTGTCAAACTGTTTTTACCCCATGTCCATTTGGTCACCATTATAAATGTTAAACCACATACTGTCGCAGTAGTGTCAAGGCTATTTCACACAGCCTTGACACTGACCCCTCGGCTGTGGGAAACTTTAGCCCAGAGAGAGCAAACTCGAGAGGTGAAAGTAGCTGAGTTTGCTTATCTGTGAGCACAAAAGAATACACACATGAATACGCACAGACAGCAATGTTGTGTTACATGAGACCACGGCCTTAAAATAGGTTTCCTGGAATCGCATAGGGAATTCTGATTGGTGGAGTCTGAGTGGGGGGTCAAACGAGGGAATGGCCAGTGAATGTTTTGGGAATGCATCCATCATGCAGGCCCAGCGCTCTTATCACACATGTACAGTATCAGTGTAAACTGTACAATCAACATTATCTTAAAGGAATAGTTCAACATTTTGGAGGATGCGCTTACTCACTTTCTTATCGAGAGTTTAATTAGTAGACCGTCATGTCAATATGGTAAATATGACGCTGCAGCTGGTTAACTAAGCACTATGCTATGCTAACAAGCTGCTGGCTGCAGCTTCATATTTGATTTATTTACATACTTTATATTTTTCAAACAATGGTGATATGTGGTGGATCCCACAACTCAAGCCAGATTCAAGAGTCTTCTGTGAAACAGAAATGTGTTTTAAAAGCTGCCTGGAGCGGGAAAGAAAATGTAAAAATCTGAAGCACACTCCAGGTGAACTAAAACCAAATTCCCTCTTTGTCCCAAAGGAAAAGGTCCTTGTGTATATATATCTCTTACATAAGAGCATGTTTGAGTCTCTGTTGATTGTATTTCAAGAGGATCATGTGGACATGTTGATGTTTACAGGCTAAATATATGACAGTCAACTGAGAATAGGCACTGGGGCTGTGAATTTGGGTCTTTTAAGCCAGGACGATCCCTTCCCAACTCCATACTCCATACATTCCCCCTTTGTGCCTTAAAGTCCACTGCCCACAACAAAACAAAAACTGAGAAGTAACCCCTGTATTCCTCCGCTCTCATCAACCTCAGCAGATGAGAGGGGTGGGCAGACATGCTCAACCTGGAATCTCTTCCATTTATCCAGGATCACTCAGGCCACTGTTAATTCGATAGGACTCCAGTATGTAAATATGTGTGCGTTTTCTTGTAGGTGTACATTATTTGTGGTTGATGTGATAGTACTATTTAACATGCTGTGTGTAGACAGAGGCTTGCAGTAGTTGTACAATGTTAATGTAGTCATTACAGTGTTTGCAATAGTCAAAGCGAATCCATACAACTAAAAGAGCTTCTTAATGTGCCTTTCTTTGATAACGAGCTATTTTTGAACAACAGGCTGTGGGAACGTAGCAGATGATCGTAGTGAAATTGTACATATGTCTGTAGAGTTGGACTGCAATTAGTTGTCACACACATTCAACTTGCCATTATTTTTTTGGTGTGTTTCAAAGTGTTGCTCTCGACTGTCTTCTCTGCCAAGAGAGCTGTAATGGTGAAAGCAACAATGTCTTCTGCCAACTATTTTAAAATCTCTTGGTCATTTTTTTTTTTTTTTTTTTTTTACATTTCAATGTAACGTGACAAGAGTTTAGTGCAACTCAATCCACAACGTTGTTGCTGTGTTTATCTATTTGTTTGAGCAAATCTGGAGATGTAATGTACTGAGCACATAATGAGACACTGTGTACACAGTCGAGTCCTTCGTAGTTGTGTGTTAATTTATTTTAATACCATTCCAGGCTTCTCAGGAAGATAGTTGTTTAAGTTTAATAAAGCTTTGAAAAGTTTACAGTTTGCTGTTTTATTATTTGATCACAGATGTTTACATTTTCTGATGGCCTTTCGGTTAATAGTTATTTCCTGTGGTACACTCTTTCACAGGTATTGACCCAAGTCCAGATTATTAACTAGTAAAGTGATGTGACTGAAATGTTTCTCTTGTCACCAGAGACATTTCTAAATCATATCTCCATCATCATCACACACAGCATTAGTAACACACTTCACTGGCTCAGTCCACACACTCAGTTCTTTGCCATTCTGAAATAAAACCTCCACACCTCACCAAATGTAGGCTGATACTTTTATCGGATATTATGTGAAAATGGTGTTTTAGTTATGTTCAACATTAAGGTTTAAAGGTTTAAAAGGGAGACTTTTACTCAAAAAACAAAGCACTTTCCATTTTTTGTAATTGAACATGTAAGAAATGTATCCTGAGCACCAAATATCATTTAAATCTGTAGTAGATTTCCTATGTAGTGTATACTGTAGTTGTAGCTATACATTTAGGAGGAATTTCATGATTTGTTGCTCATAAATATAAAGTATGAGAAATAGTGTGCTAGAGATCTAAGAATGAGTTATATTTGGCTTTAATGCAGCTTGTGAATAATCATAATAATCTATGTAGACATTTATAAGATTTAACAAGCTTTTACAAACACATTCAAACAGATGAAGTTATTACATTATAAAGTGATTTAGTATTTCCCCTGTTATTTAATAGGTTTCCAGGTTTAGTTGCATGAGTTTCATGCAAGAGTTTCACCTTTCTGCACTTGAGCTGGAAGGACAGCTGAATATTAAGTTATGCTTGTGATGTGACAGAGGGCCCAGGACTCCCCAGTGTAGAGTTACCTCAATGCTGCTGCATTAGCATTTTTACCGCCACAAACATATCCATGCCAGTACACGTGTAGAGGAGCAGGATAACACCTTTCAAGATTGTATCAGAAAACATTTTACACCGTCTACAGCCAACCTGTTGCTGTTTCCAACAGCCCTACCTGAGAATGCACGACTGAATATGCAATTCTTTGGGCTACACACACCCCACAAATAACACAAAAGTAAACACTGCATTCATAAATCATACATAATTTATTCAGCGTTAGAAATCTGTATTTACATGCATAATTCTAAAATTATGAAAAAGAAATCTTCTCAACTGGTTGAAACACTTTTAACACTCTCAATTTGAGTTAAACTTGACAAAGTTTGAGAAAATTGAAAGAAATCCATGATACATATTTACATAAGACTGTTTGGACCATGAAGTGCCCAAAATAGCACTCTGTTCTGCTTCTAAATACCTAACATGTTGTAACATCCTCTGAAAAGACAACCTGACCAGTGACGGACAACCATGGTCAATTAAGAGAAAGTGGCTATGTGTAGGTCAAGTTGCACCTTTTCCAGAAGACTTAGTCCCAAAAGCACATCAAAGCCCATTGATAAAGACTAGTTCACAACCATCTATTCTGACTCACTCAGGTAGACTGTGGGTATAAGCCGCTATCGGCCGCCTAGTTCACCACCATCTATTCTGACTCACTCAGGTAGACTGTGGGTATAAGCCGCTATCGGCCGCCTAGTTCACCACCATCTATTCTGACTCACTCGGGTAGACTGTGGGTATAAGCCCGCTATCGGCCGCCTAGTTCAGTCAGCATTCTCCTCTCATTACGCCCTTATTTAATTTGCACCTTTTCCAGAAGACTTGGTCCCAATAGCACATCAAAGCCCATTGATAAAGACTAGTTCACCACCATCTATTCTGACTCACTCAGGTAGACTGTGGGTATAAGTCGCTATCGGCCACCTATTTCAGTCAGCATTCTCCTCTCATTACGCCCTTATTTTGCAAGGGCATCGTCGCTGTATCCTGTGCTTAGCACCGCCCAAGACCATTATGATTGGTTTAAAGAAATGCAAACTGGCCAGTGACTTTCCCCCTAATGGCGGAAGGATAATGTGTGGAGCCAAACCTTTCTTTAGGGCTTACAGCATTGTGGAAATAGGTCTGGAGAGACTAACCACCATCAAACAACATTTCCTCTCCACAAAATCAGGGGTCTCCAACTGCAGAAGGCCTTGTTGAGCCACGGACATAAAACTTGCATGTTAGATAAACAGAGGTGTGTATGGTGCCACGCAGTGATTGCCCACCGTACCCATTAAAAACCTCCAAACACCTCAACCATTAAATAAAATATTACACGGCACCAATGGCCGGCTACATTCTAATGACCAACTATAAAGCATTGTAGATCAAGAGAATGGGGAAACTAAGAAATACACCACAGCACCACTGTATGGCATACTATAAAATGAAATATCTGCTTTGCATACATAGACAGGGATCAACATCAATGGCCCAGTTTCACAATCCTTTATTAAGGCTATTTAAGTAGTGTTTAAATAGTCTGTTTTTGTTACTGTTTAGTCAATATGTCCTCAAACTATAAGGTTTGCAACAACATGTAACAGCCATTACAACTGGACTCTTCAGAATGGGGCAGAGAGAGTGGATATACAGGTTAGGGTTACAATGAAGATCTATAAAGGTATATTTCGGATACAAGATAAATCTAAGAAAACACAGGTTTGGTAACACAGGCCTAGGGTCTGAGTGAAATGGTGATCAATTTTGGACCATCAAATGTTCTCACAATAGGCTCCACTGAAGCCCATATGGGCATGTTCGAATCTCTTAAATAAGAGAGTCATGCTAAAGGCATAATTTGAAACCATTTTGTAAGAAAATGGCATCTTTCTGGTCCCTTTAGCGTTTAACTCTGAAAGTCTCCAACAATAAAAAGGTACACATTAGTAGAGAGCTGGGTCCGTGGCTATGCCCAGAGCACAGTTCCCTGTAACTTAATAAGGTGGCAGAGAGACTAGGAAACAGCTTATTTATGCAGCATAGATGTTGTGGGGTGTGTACCCAAGAAGGAACTCTCCAACTCCTGCAAAGTACACAACCTGTGCAATGCCAAAGAGTGGGGCAATAATAAGGGCCCGGCAACTTGCCCCCTTGAGGAAGGCTCCAGGACCCTCCTTTCTTAGGATATTTCTGAAACGGAAGAGAAAGCGCAGGGTTAGTATGTAATCTCTGCTATTCATACAAACCCTCGACAAACGAAAGACACAATGTTTGATGACCGTAAGACAAATTTACCTGACACAGTCCACCACACCATTGTATGTTTCCTCATTAGCTCCTTTTGTGATAGATTGTAGCCTTGTCTTGACCACTGCACAATACATACAAAGCCTATTAGTTAAGCATTTATAAAACATCTGTGAAACAACAGTTAAAAATGCTGATGTTCAGTTCAGTCACTCACCGTCACAAGGGCTGACAGCCACAGCAGCAACAGATCCAGCCAGGCAGCCAGACATGAAGGACCAATAAAAGGGCACAGATGGGTCTTCAGATGAACGCTGGCCAAACTTGTGCAGATGTGCAAAGAGTGGGAAGTACACAACGGAGAAAGGGATGTCCCTGTGAAGGCAACAATATGAGCATGTTAACCACATTAAAGGTTGAGTAGGTGATTCTATTCTGAAACACTTTCTGTTATACTACCTGAAATCCTTGTAACATACTGATAGCAATTAATAAATGAAATGCTTTGACATGAAACATTTTTAAAAATGTCATCTGTAGCCGTGGCAGGACTGTAAAACCCCGTCCAATCAAAAACGTCAGGCTGGAGAAAATAATTGGATGGCCTGCCTGTCTGTCAGTGCTTACTTCCTGATTGCGTGCACTCTGTTGATCTCCAGCACTTGTTGGCGTGTTCTCGAGGAGCGGCTTTGAATGGAGGTTTGAATGAAGGGGGCTGGAATTTATTGGTTCGGCGATGCGTTCAAACTCAAAGTTTCTTTGGTTTTTCCAAATTACCTACTCAACCATTAAGAGGCTGTTGACCATAGATGGAAAACCAGTTAAAGCTACAGTTGAATCAAGATTTTCTTACTGTAAAACTGTATCAACTCAAATGTTTTCCAAAACATATAATGACATACCATTTAGCTGTAAAATGAGAAAGCTTGTCACCCGGCCAGCCAAAAACTAGCAACTGGAGATACCTTTTCTCATTTTAGAGCAGTGCACTAAAGTATTTTTCTGAGAACATTTGAGGCGAGACAATTCAATAACAGAATATTGATTCATATTTGATCAGCACTGCCTAGTTGTTTGATTGGAGTTAAAAAAAAAAAAAAAAAACATTGATTGACAGCTGCATTAGAGATTCCTTGGCTATGATTGTTTTATTTTTTATTATTTTTTCTTTGGGCAAGGTTGAATCTTGCAGATGCCATGAGAGGCACTCAAAGGAGTGACTTTTTCACATATTATTTGTCTCATGTATTACTGATAGCTACTGTAGACGCTGAAGTTAATTTCACTTCTAGTTACCAACTGTAGCACTTAGCAAGGCCATGCATGAAATCCCTTCTCACCTCATCAGTGTGGCTCCGAGTCCCCTATACAGTCCTGTCACTCCTTTGGTCCTTAGCAGCTCTCTGGTGATCTGTGTGGCGGACACTCGCATGACTTGAGGCGCAGGGCTGGCGTTGTAGGAACGGCTTAAAACAGCACTGGTTCCCCCCATCTTCAGAGTCGTTACTACGCTAGGCACCACCCTCTGCTGGGCCGCTGGCAGATACAGGAAACATATTGTAACCATTTTCACCATAAAGAGAACATTCCAAAACATAAATTTGATGCTTTATTCTGCTTATCTCCTTGTTATTACCTAGCCTGCCAGCATCCTGCAATTGGATCTTGAGCATCTCCATGGGTGTGGTGATAATGACCTGGCACATTCCTGCACAGCATCCTGCCAACATCTCCTTGACCACAGTCAACCTGCCACTGCAGACACACGGGCATGTGGTTGCAGTTAAAAGCCCAGAATGATATTGTCATACAGGAGTCGGTCTCAATAAGTGCTACTCACCCGTCTTTGCTCAACTGGTGGCGAAAGAAGTCATTAGCAGCTAGTTTGATGGCCTTTTCAGGGGTTACCAGGGTGAGATTTACTGCAGCGCCTGTAATATCAAGCATTGACAAGCTTAATTATAATGAAACATTAAAATGCATTTAACCCAATTCCACATCACAGAGGCTGTCAATCAGATGAAGCAGCAATGCTTTATGTGACACATAAAATGTCCATTACTTCAGTGCAGGGAGTTGTGGGTTGAGGGTGACTGTGACTCAGAGATAGAGCAAGACCGGTGGCTTGATTCCCAGCTCCGACAGTCAGCCAAAGTGTCCTTGGACAAGATACTGATCCCCAAATTGCCCCCAAAGACTGTGCCATCGGCATGTGCTTGAATGACCTACATTAGATTAGATCCTGATGCTCCTCTCATCAGTGTATGAATGTGTGTGTGAATGGGTAAATGTAGAATGAATGTGCCTTGAGTGGTCGAAAAGACTAGAAAAGCTCTTTATAGTCCATTTACCAATGTGATCCAAGCACTGAGCCATGACAGCATGGAGCCTCAAAAACAAACTAAAGAAAATTTCAGAAAAAGGTCCTTCTTTGGGAGTCTGATGAAATCAGTAGGTTTGGTTTAGTCCACATACC
Organism: Chelidonichthys spinosus; assembly: GCA_029853015.1. Taxonomy (NCBI): domain Eukaryota; kingdom Metazoa; phylum Chordata; class Actinopteri; order Perciformes; family Triglidae; genus Chelidonichthys; species Chelidonichthys spinosus. The sequence continues at coordinate 23,138,527 of CM056829.1, read as the reverse complement.
AATCAAAATCACAGATCTCAAAAACAAAAAAAAGGCTTACCTCTGTACATGCCAAAGTAGCCTTCAGATTTAACGGTTTTTATTAGGCAATCCATCCTGAAGGAGATGAAAAAAACAGAAATTGATTATTATGCAATGTATTTACAGAAAACACTTAAATACTCACATACATAATGTATGCAATACAAACGGGGCTGAACCCCAAACAGCTCCCAAAGTGAATGTGTTTAGTGATGGGTGGGTGTCACCTTTCATGGCGGCCATCACAGTGTATGAATGTGTGTGCGATTGGGTGAATGTTGACATGTAGTGTACAGCACTTCCATTTACCAGTCAGACAAAGGAGATAGTTGTCAAATAATGTAGATTATGAGTGTATAAACAAAAAGGTAATTAGTATAGTTATTATTTCTATTTTTAATATTATTGTGTATGTGTATGTATGTATGTGTGTGTGTGTATATATATATATATATATATATATATATATATATATATATATATATAGCTGGGATCGGATCCAGCCCCCCCGCGACCCTGAATACAGGATAAAGCGGTAGACAATGGATGGATGGATGGATGTATATACTATATATTGTGCAGATTAAAAAAAAGAACAACACAAACATCCAACAATTTGCCTAAATTGGACAGGTACAATAATAATAATAATAATGACAAAGTGATACTTTAACGTGGGTCCATCGGGCCTTTGCTGCTCTTTTCTGTTGCCAGGTGTGGCTCTTACATGTTCTTGTAGAGTTGCTGCCCGCTGCGTTGGTTCTGCAGGCGGGTTTTGGCCAGGTCGATTGGGAACACACAGGTGACTCCTACCATGCCTGCAATCCCCCCATTAATCAGTTTGGCTGGGAGGCTGTTTAACAACAACGACAAGTCAGAAGAAAGCATTCCTTTGCCCACAAACATTTCTACAAACCCTCCTCAAGACGAAAGCAATGCAAGGATTTGCTTGTCTAAAGCACAAAATTAAGGTCATCATCTCCATATGAAAGCAAATCATTCAGCTTTTTTTAGTATGTGTGTACACTGTCTGTGAGGCATTAGTATTGCAGCCGAACTGGGTACAGTGCAACTGTCTCTGGGAATCTGCTCATCCAAAAATAACTTGTCGACAGAGTAAATCAAACAACACATACACATGTGCAGGAGGCATTACACACCCTAAGGCTTCTATGATTGGGCAGGTTAACTCTAGAGAAACAGATAGCAAACTAGACCGTTGTATATAACATGAATGCAGTTAAATAATCAAAGCATGCTTTATTCCTATTTTTCTCTCTAAGCAGCCTACATACTGGAGGGTTTGGGGTTTTGTCCTAATGGACATACCTGATCTGCCGTTGCTGGGCCATGATTCTCGGTTGTTGTGAGTGCAGAAGTTGGGTCTGCACAAACGAGGAGGCCGCAGAGGGAGAGCAGGCTTAGAGGTCCCTAAGAGACACTAAACAAGGCAGGAGTAGAAAGTAGCTCAGCGTTATATATAGAGATAGGCAAGTCCAGCCCCGGAGATCTGGGGATAAATTCTACATTACTCTCCACCCACTGAACCGCCAGCCAAGAAATGGAGCCGGGGTCGGTCATCACCGAAATCAACCCACAAGCTATCTAGCTTCCAAGGATAAACCTAACCTGTGAGGGAATCAGTTTATGTTGCCAACAGGTCCACAGCATGATCACACAATGATTTACATTCATGGAGTGAAAAAATGATTTTAATATAAAAGCCAAATGGTCAATAAAGGAACACATCTACAATAGAAATAATGATAATAGATAGTCTATAACATGTCTGTCAGTTTGAGCACCCCGAGTGGTCCTTTTGTTGGACAAAGTATTCTACTTTTGGGACTGTAGGGCTCAACTATGGTAAAGACGTGAATAAAACAAGAACTAGGTATGCTGAGGAAACATACCAGTGGGGATTAAGTTAATGAATAATGATTAATGTACACAACTATCTTTGTGTTGTATGTTGGACACAGCAGTACTCTTTGCATGCACTTCATGCCAATAAATAGGAAGGAAACCTGTCCAGGTTTATATTATTATTATATTCAGGTTTCCTATGTGACTCGTAGTGGATGGAACTACATAGTGCAGCTATAATTCACTGTTTCATATTTTAGACTATAAGAAGAAACACGATTATGAAGACCTAAACATTGAGATAAAGCTGCAGAACATTTAGTGATTAAAAAGAAATTGAATTGAAAATGGTTCATGTTTGGAATAGTAATTTTTTTACACTGTGTTACTCTGTAGACATGAAGAGATGAGCAAAATATAAAGTATATTTGGTCCGGAATAAAAGAGTGAAGTTGTCACGGCCCACCGGCCATGACCCTGGCCTCCTTCAGGGTATGTGTGTGAATGTAGTTTTTGTATTTTTCTCCCTTTTGGTGTGCCTGCTGTGTGCTTGGTGTGTTTTGGTTTGGTGTCCGTCTCTACGTTCTGCTTTCTCTGGCATGATCCGGAAGCCACTGGTGGGCGTGGTCACTGGAGTCAAGAAATTAGGTCCTAACTCCTATTCCTAACTCCTATTCCTTGACCTCTGTGTGTGCGTGCCTGTGTGTGTTTTGTTGGACTACCGTTCGACTACGGCCGCCACAGCTTTCTGTATCCCTTTTAGTGTCTGACTTTTATCACGTGTGTATATGAAAAAGTGTGACCTGTTTTCCAAGTAACTTGTAGTGGTGTTTATTACTGGAGAAGTGTGGCATTGACATTTATTATTGCAGTGTTGAATTGATGACCTGATGAAATATAGCCTGCTGTGACCGATTACCTATTCACATGTGCGTTTACTTAATTACTCAGACCTATTGTGATTATTTAAAGGTTTGTGTTGCTGGTTGGCCAACGTGTATCCATTTTATGACTTGTCAGATAAATAAAGAACATTATTTCCTTCAGATTGCCTGCGTTCTATGGCCCTTTGACCGGACCTGACCGGGTTATTTAAAGGTGGTGGCAGCAATATTCGCGGGTCACCGTGGGTAGAGTAACTGCGTCACTAGGCGCTAAACTTTATTACAATACTCTTCACATGAGCCATTGACAACCCACCCCAGTAGGGTTCTAATGGCAAAAGGTCTTCGCCTTGGCTGCAAACAACATCCCAAGGTTCCAGCAACATTGACGTGTTAGTACCAATTAAAAACCATTTCAGGGATGTCAATGTGATCGAGGGTAGGGCCACTTCATTGTCCTTTTTGATGATATTTGCTACTTTTTGTTAGACTGTGGTACCTTTTTCCATTAAGGCTTGATATTTCCAGTTTGTTTAAAATGTACGTTGAAATTGTTTTCCTCTGGCTTATCGATATTAAACATATATTTGTTTTTTTTCCAAGTCAGCTTTAGCATCAGAGGTTTATAGGTTTATAGAATGTAGATGTTGACCCATTGTCAATACATGACACTCACATTCATCACTTGCTTCATTGCATCACCAATGACCAAGGTCCCTCACTGGCCATAACCAGAAACTGCGGTCCAATTTTTGACTTGATAACAGGTAGAAATATAGCGTGTTAACAGCAAAAACCTACGTCTTAACAAGTATTTAGCAGACATTATCTGCCAATCTGCATTCTATACCAGAGACGTCTGCAGGACAGCCTGTGGTCCACCAATAAATTACACATGGTTTGACCATGTTGAATGCTGGCACCACTTTCTGCAATCATGGTAATTGAAAATTGGTGGACCAATCAAAGATGGTGATAATATTATTATTTCAGAGAACACATTGTGGCCACATGTCCTGTTCATTTAACAAGCTATTTCTGGGCTACAGTAAGCTATACTGACAAGTCCATGGAAAATAATCACATAGGAAGAACAAGGGTGTATACCCAGTCACAAGCTGTAAATCCACTCAAATTAACAAAATCATTATCCTCCCAAACTGAGAAAAGGCACATCAGATGAGACAGTATTGAATATGGAAATACACATTATTGCTAGATGTACCTCCATAGTCCATATTACTTATCATTTCAGCAATTTACACAATTGACAATTCACAATAACGTTGTAAGCTTAATGCATGTTAAATAGATGTTTTTATTGTAAAACCTAACAAACTAGAGGAAACAGCATGAACATCTGAGGAGGTCGGATGCGCACAGCAGTATCAACAAGCACTGTTCATCAGCAGGTTGGTGCGTGTGTGTGTGTGTGTGTGTGTGTGTTTCACGCCTGTGTTCGCGTATCGTCAGGCTCCCACGGCGCGCTGCGTCTGGTTCTTCACTCCGCCGAGGGTCATGGTGCATCGGTCATTGGAGATCCGGCTGGTGCGCACACAGTGGTGCGTGCGCGTGTCGCAGCGCCTGCAGCTGCAGCGGTGGGCCGCGGGATAATACAGCTGTGAGTTGACGTCCCGAGGACAGCCCGGCAGATGGGCGGCTCGGTACACCAGGGAGAGAGGCACACAGCTGCGCTGGATCAGCAAACTCCTCCCAAACCGCCCCTTTAAATTGGTGTCCTGAAAACAAGAGTTGAATTTGCTTTTTAATTTTTTTAAAATGTTTTTTAATTTGTTTTACACTTCTACCATTTCACAATGTATGGAGACCCAGCACAGGTATGGAAGACTCCAGCACTACAATAATGAGGTAGGTCTACTTCTACTGAGTATTTCAAATGAATGGTAGCCTACAATACATTTCAGAGGGAGATACTTTTTACTCCACTAAATGTATTTATTAGCTTTAGTTACTTTGCAGTCTTATTTGATGTATTATTAATACAAAATATGAAATCAAATAATACATATATTATATGAGCTTAATCTACCCAAATGTATATAGAGTAATTAAAATCAAACTATCCATCAGTATATATATATATTATATATATATATATATATATATATATATATATATATGAGAGAGATTTACCAGCTGTAACATTCAAGTGATGGTTGATGCATCACTCATTGTAATCTAGTGACATCATTTTTAAGGGTAATTCTGCATAATGACTACTTGACTTTGACTTGTAACAGAGTATTTTTTTTACACAGTTTCTACTTTTACTTAAGTCAAAAGTCTGAGTACTTCCACCACTGTTGAACTTCAAATGTTGTGTTTTAGAAGATGCTGAATAAAGTATAGCCTACCATTGCAGTCAACATCATAATCATTTAATCATACACTTTGTTCTAAATATGCCTCCTTTTTGCATGTTTTACAAAAAAAACAAAGAGTTTCCATGAACAGTGTGAGAATGTGTAGTCACCCGTGTGAAACAGTAGCCTTTGCAGATGGTGGTGTTGATGGCCACACACTGGGCACAGTCGTGCCTCTCAATCCATAAGGTATGATTGTTCAGCATACAGACACACACCGCTCCATTCATCAACGAAAACAGCAGCACGCATTTCAACACTGACAAAATCATGCTGAAAGATGAACATTATAGAAGAACATTATAATAAAAAACAACAGATGCACTCAGGAGAATAACATTGAAACGATATCAGTTTGTTAAAGTTCATGCATTACTAAATCCAAGAGAAAAAACATACCTTACTATATGACCTTCCTATGATTCATGAAATTAATTAATTAATTAATTAATTAAAGAGTGTGCATTTAAGTCTTCAGGCTTTGTTTGCGAAGGAAATGACTTCTAATCCAATAAATCTCTGCTCTCCTTTTCAAATGAGATGATCGGTGTCGGGATTCTTACTCTCGCTGTGTCCACTCAGTCGCCCAACTCTGCTCTTCCTCTCCTTTGTTGATGTATGAAAAGATCAAGGTGTCCATCCTCTTTTATACCCCCTGAATGCCCCAGTAGACTTCAGTCTACAACATCCTACACCATTGATCCATGTGGTTGATTACACACATTTTACAAAAGGATTTTGTTGGCAAATTTGGTAAATGTACTCTGTAAGACACTTATATAGAAGCATGAATGCATTATTGGGCCACCACTAACTTGATCAAATAAACCATTTAATAGTGACAAAAAGACTGTTATAAAGTTGTGAAAATAAAGATGAATAAAACAAACACACGAGGACACATTTTTAAATAGTAAATAAAAATATTTTCTATTTATCTTTTTATTTTCTGCTGTCCCTCTAGGGCAGGTGATTTGACCAAACCATGAACGAAATGGCACAAAAGCCAATTAAATGAAATTAAATCAAATAATTCTGCATTTAAATGTTATTATTAATAGTGATCTAATCTGGCTGATGCTGGGTCAACACTCACATGTTTCGGTCTCTACTTGAGTGAAAAGGTTATGTCCTCCTTTTCTAAGCCATTAATTCTCACATTATTCCCATCTGTTCATAATGTGAGTGGCAGTGCCCTCAGATTTGCTGATGCTGTATGCAGGTTTGTTTATATTAGCATTGTTTAGAAATACTGTAATATTCTATGAATATATATATCGATAAGTCAAACTACTAAGTGAAACTACTCAATCAAATATACCTATAATTTACTTGGCCATCAAAAATGCCAGGCTTCTTTAAGAAAATAAATGTAAATCTATAGTGAAATACATTAAACCTGGTGACCATTAACCTCATTAGCTGCTTCTGACCTCACTCCCTTTGTGTTATTGTGCTTTAAATGAATCATGATGGGTCACATGGAACAAATCCATCAGATAATAACAACAAAGTGGGTCGTGGACAGTTTACCAAGTATCTACCCTGACACAGATGCAGCTTTTTTCAGACAGGTGGATTATTATTTGTGTGAGGTTCACGGGGCAAAACAGCTACTAGGTTACAAATCATGGTACAATACTTCATAGCTGGATTTAAGCTAAACATTTTGAGAGTGTTTTTTTCAGCTTTGAAGATCGTATCGGCATCCTGTGCCCAGAACCAATGAACAATCCCTTAATTTGTCCCCAAATTCAACAACAGTTGTGCAGAAATAGAGACACAGGATATGGCACAAAGCACACAGGCTTATAAATATAAAGTAAAAGTGGGTGAGAGACATACACAGGTTTAAGCTATACTTTTCAAATAAATGATTTCAAACTTGATAATCACTATAAATCATCAAATATTTAACATTTAGATCCTGAAAGGGTTTAAGAACTGTTACCATTCCCTTGCAGAGTGTAGTTAAGAGATGGAAGGGGGTATAAAATAGTCTGTCCGTTTGAATGATTGGACTCTAAAAAAGGTCTGAAACTCTGCATGCATGAGTGAATGTTGCCAGGCAGTTTGCTGTGCTGTGCTCAACTACACTCCCCAACCAAATAGATAGAACGGTCCAGGATGAATTTAGGAATAGAGATCTGTTCAACCCCACCCTTGACTTGACCAGGTCATAACATCTGCACATGTTGTTTGAGGTTTTAATTCTATGGCTCTCTGTTGATACTGATCGTACTGTACGGGTAACTCTACACGCTATGATAAGGCTCAGGAACTGGGTCAGACGGACACAAGAACTCCTATTGTTTTATGGGGACCTGCCCCGGCCATGCACCCAGGTCAACAGGTCACACTGCATCACCACCAAGGCATTTTACAGACAGGTTGCTTTCACTTACCATTTTAAAGAATTTGGCTGAATTATTAAGATAAGATAACGTGTGTATACAAGATAGACATGCGTTTTCATCAAGGTACAGTGGTACCCAAAAGACAGTCAAAAAATATGTCAAATATCTTGGATGCCTTGTGAGAAAATATAACCATAACTCATAATACATCAACTTAAATGCAACATTGCTTCCCTGTAGTAGGGAGGAAGGAAAAGGCTTGAAGTGGTTATTTTTACTGGCTCTGTTACATACGGGTAATAGTTGGGGTAACATATCAATTCTTGGTGTTATTATATATACCTATATATATATATGAATTATTTTAATGGCATAGCATTGTATACATACAGCATTCATACCTGGCACTATCAGCTGCACTACACATTATTATTGACCTGTTTAACAATTTTATATGTGATAGGGCGTCCCTCCATCGTGTCACTAGGCCTGGGGTCCTTGGGCTGAAAAACGTTGAAGACCTCTGCACTAAGGGGCAGTCCTCACCACACAGCAGACTGTATCATCTGAAATGTTGAAGTAAGACATGATTTGGGTGTTACTGCAGTGTGAAGAGGATGGGTGAGCTCACTACTTGTACTACAGTGTTGGACCTCAGGGTGGCAGCCATTGAGCTTTACCTGTTGGGACCTGTTAGAATAAAACCATTTGGTAATTCAAGGATTTACTTGCATGTCATTTAACTTCTTTAACCATGGGGTCCGCTAAATGCTTACTGGTTAGATGTGTCCTGCTGACAACAGCATCCTCTGTATTCTGCCACCGCCGATATACAAACTCAAGAGGGTCCATACATGAAACCACATCAGGCGTAAGCATATTTACTACGACTCTATCAACACAGTAGCGAGGATACTACAGATGTTAAAGCAGTCTCAAGTCATTGTTGGCCGATTGGAATGGTATTTTAGGCACTGAAATGATCATGGGCTTTTACCAGAGAGCTGGAACAGTGTGTCTAAGGAAAACAGGACACCATGCAGCTGTTAGGTCTGGCCTAGAGTTTTTAGCATGAGGACGGGCCGTTCATTAGCCTTCTTACTGCATATTTCCTAAAACTGGTGTGTAATGCTGTGGGTCAACTTTCAGTAAAATGCACTAGTAGTCATAGTAGCACAATGAAACAAAACAATGAAATAAAAACTAAGCATCATTCTGTGACATAATGTTTTTTTTGTAAGTGTCCACGAATGTGGACATTGGGCCCCTGTTAAGCATAATTAAGTATTATGGTATGGGACAACCCACATGTTATGTGTTTACTAATAGTAATCTCTATCCAGTCAAGTTTCTGTAAGCAATGGCCATAGTGTGCTTTAACCCTGTTGAGACATTTACATGAAAGTGAAGCTGAGATAAAAACGTGACAAAAGTGACACGAGTGGCATGCTGGGAAAATGACGTTTTCACTCTGGTATAAACCGGGTTCATTGGAATGCAATTCTATTAAAAATTAGGTGAATGGTCTCGGGTCCTTTTTGTATTTTTACACAAAGTAATATGAAAACACCCTATGTTTGGTATTCAGTGTCCTGGACAATAATTAAATGGATACTATATTGATAAAAATGAATTTTATTTATGGGCGCCTTTCTAGACACTCAAGGTCACCTTACAGGATAAAACAACAATAAAGCACTCAGTCCATCAAAAAAGAAGTCATAAAACCAGTGAAATAATACTACATACAAAATCAACAACAATAGATGCAACAATAGAAACACTGCGTAAATTAACAAGCAGCCATAAAAGCAGGGAAATAAAACTACATACAAAATCAACAACAACAAATACAACAATAGAAACACTGAGTCCATCGAACAGCAGTCATAAAAGCAGTGAAATAAAAATACTAAGACCAGATAGATTAAAGGGAGTAGGCCTGTCTAAAAAGATGAGTTTTGAGCTGAGATTTGAAGGTGGTTATGGAAGTGGAGTGTTGGATGTAGTGAGGCAGAGAGTTCCAGAGGTGGGGGGCTGAGGAGCTAAAAGCTCTTGACCCCATGGTGCCCAGACGGGCAGGTTGGAGGATGAGCTTAATGAAGGAGGAGGACCTGAGTGAACGGGGGGTGTCTTGATGTGGAGAAGCATTGTGAGATACTGACGGGCAAGATTATTGATGGGCTTGAAGGTTAGGAGGAGGATCGTATAAATGATGCAGTATTTGAAGGGGAGCCAGTGAAGTTGCTGGACAGGTGATATGTGACTGCTGGAAGGGGTTCTGGTAATGATCACACTGAACCAGTTGAAGTTTATGGATGAGTTTGTCAGGTAAGCCATAGAGGAGTGAGTTGCAATAGTCCAGTCGGAATGTGACTAGGGTGTGAACAAGTATTTCAGCACTGTCAGGGGAGAGGGATGGACGCAAGCGGGAAATGTGACGTAAATGGAAATATGCTGACCGGGTGACGTTATTGACGTGGGATTGGAAAGATAGGGTGCTAGCCAGGATGACACCCAGACTCGGAGAGGGGGAAACAGATGAATTGTCGGTGGTGATGGGGAAGTCATTTATTTTTTTGGTGGATTTGGTGCCAATAAGGAGAAGTTCAATTTTATCACTGTTGAGTTTGAGAAAGTTTTGGATGAACCAGGTTCTGATTTCCTGAAGACAGCTTGATAGGGAAGTCGGAGGGAGGGCGGTGGTGGGTTTGGTGGACAGGTAGAGCTGGTTGTCATCTGCATAGCAATGGAATTGAATGTTATGTTGATGGAAAATATGGCCAAGGGGGAGGAGGTCGATGATGAACAAAAGGATTCCAATGACAGAGCCTTGGGGAACACCAGAGGAGAGGGGGGAGGAGTCAGATCTGAATGATTTAAGTTGAACAAACTGAGTACGGCCTGAGAGATATGATTTAAACCAGTTCAGGGGTGTATCAGACCGTCCAAGGGAGGCTAGACGGTTGATGAGGACGTTGTGGGAGATAGTGTCGAACGCCGCACCAGGTCCAGGAGGAGGAGAATAGTGAGAAGTCCAGAGTCTGCAGCCATAAGGAGGTCATTGGTTATTTTAATATTAGTAATCAATGTTTTTTTTTTTCTTTTTTTTTCAGATTCCCCATGACAGAAGCTGGCCAAAGCCAGGGAAGACAATCTAATCATGCCTGACAAGTTTTACTTTGGGCAGTTCAACTTTCTACTTCAGGACTGAGATTTTCTTGTTACAGACGCAGCAGATCTGTCTCCGACACGCTCCCTGCTGTGATTTAATCTGACCACTAGATGGTAGACTAACACTATCTCAACCATGACTGGAGCTCCGAGGGGCCTGCTTCCTTTGTCATACAATAATTGGCCAAGGTGAGACCCTCTTCACGTGGAGAGCTAACAGCAAAGAAAGAGTCATGTATCTTGTTTGAAAGAGGAAATACATATTGTTTTTGAAATGAATCAAACCAGAAAGCGAGGCAGATTAAAGGACAGTGAATAGTCCGTTTTTTGCTTGTCTCTGATAGGATTCTTCTCACACCAGCTGCAAACACAAATGTGACCTCTCATGTGTTTTGAGGGTATGTGAGGGTATAAAACAGTTTACCACATTACCACATTTTGTCAAGGGGGTAACAAAATTAAACTGAAAAACAAACCAAAAACTTGATGATTAACTTAGTATACCTTTTAAATGATCATTCTATGGTATTTATATCGGAGCATCTGTGGCTCAGAGGTAGAGCGGGTCGTCCTCCGATCGGTAGTTTGATTCGCGACTCCTCCAGTCCGCATGCTGAAGTGTCCTTGGGTAAGATACTGAACTCCAAATTGTGAATGAGATGGATAAGATTGGATCCCGATGGGCCTCTGCCATCAGTGTATGAATGTGTGTGAATGGGGAAATGTAGACCGAATGTAGAGTTAAGTGCCTTGAGTGATTGAAAAGACTAGAAAATCACTATAAATACAAGTCCATTTATTTAATCATTATTTTGAAATCATTACCATAACTTAAACTATTAATAAAAGTTAAACCTATTTTATAGAAGATGTAAAGTCAAATCCTTCTTTCATAAACCTTGTTTCATTTCATATATATCAACACTGTTGACACTGCCTTGTCACCCAGTAATACTACTGTACCCTGTAAATAGGTCACCATCATTCAAAAAATTTTTACTGGGTGATTCCCATGTAAAACAGTTGTTATTTCCTTACTCCCTATTTTGCCTCATTCCATTCTTCTTAAACAGAGGTATCCAGTGAGTATGTTATTGATATCCTGCATACAATTATGCAGTGATCACAAGCTGTAAATCACATACACTTTATTGACATTCACTCAGCCATCCAAATAATCTAAATCAGGTGTTCCAATCACTCCCATGGCCACAGGTGTATAAAAGCAGCACCTAGGCTTGCAGACTGTTTCTACAAACATGTGAAAGAATGGGTCGCTCTCAGGAGCTCAGTGAATTCCAGCGTGGTACTGTGATAGGATGCCACCTGTGCAACAAGTCCAGTCATGAAATGTCCTCACTCCTAAATATTCCAGTCAACTGTCAAAGGGATTAGAACAAAGTGGAAGTGATTGGGAACGACAGCAACTCAGCCAAGAAGTGGTAGACCACGTAAAATGACGGAGCAGGGTCAGTGGATGCTGAGGCACATAGTGCACAGAGGTCACCAACTTTCTGCAGAGTCAATCACTACAGACCTCCAAACTTCATGTGGCCTTCAGATTAGCTCAAGAACAGTGTAGAGAGCTTCATGGAATGGGTTTCCATGGCGATCAGATGCATCCAAGCCATACATCAGCAAGTGCAATGCAAAGCATTGGATGCAGTGGTGTAAAGCACGCCGCCACTGGACTCTAGAGCAGTGGAGACGTTCTCTGGAGTGACGAATCACGCTTCTCCATCTGGGAATCTGATGTATGAGTCTGGGTGTGGCGGTTGCCAGGACAACGGTACTTGTCTGACTGCATTGTGCCACGTGTAAAGTTTGGTGGAGGGGGATTATGGTGTGGGGTTGTTATTCAGACAATTCCATGCTCCCAACTTTGTGGAACAGTTTGGGGACGGACCCTTCCTGTTCCAACATGACTGTGCACAGCGGCGGCACCAGAAAATTATTATCCGGGGGGGCAATGAGGGGGTCTGATTTTTTATAGGAGGTGCTAGTGAATTCTGACACCAACAAATAGTACTATAATAGATTTAGATGTACTGTTCCCGTGGCCGTGCTGATACACTACATACTGTCGAATGCATGTTACTAAACGTTTATCATAAAACAAACACAAGCATATTTAACTACTTTTAATGAAATGAAACAACAAGCACAAAAAACAATACAAATCCACCACAGAGAACATCTGTGGATTTACAAGAGTGTAACTGAGAATTGTAGCACAGTGTATAGTTGTATACAGTATACTCTTACAACTGTCTCTTAACTCACTAAATATGTTTTCTCTCTCCTTCTGTTCTCCTCTCCTTCACTCTCCACTCCTGTCTTCCTCCACTTCCTCTCCTCTAACTCCTCCTCCTCACTCTCCACTCCTGTCTTCCTCTCCTCTAAACTCCTCCTCCTCACTCCCCACTCCTGTCTTCATCTCCTCTTTCTCCCTTTTTCTCCTCCTCACTCACTCCCCACTCCTGTCTTCCTCCCCTCTTCCTCCCTTCTTCTCCTCCTCACTCACTCTCAACTCCTGTCCTGGCTTCCTCTCCTCTAAACTCCTCCTCACTCACTCTCCACTCCTGTCTTCCTCTCCTCTAAACTCCTCCTCACTCACTCTCCACTCCTGTCTTCCTCTCCTCTAAACTCCTCCTCATTCACTCTCCACTCCTGTCTTCCTCTCCTCACTCTCCACTCCTGTCTTCCTCTCCTCTAACTCCTCCTCCTCACTCTCCACTCCTGTCTTCCTCTCCTCTCCCTCTCTTTTTCTCCTCCTCATTCACTCTCCACTCCTGTCTTCCTCTCCTCTAACTCCTCCTCCTCACTCTCCACTCCTGTCTTCCTCTCCTCTAACTCCTCCTCCTCACTCTCCACTCCTGTCTTCCTCTCCTCTAACTCCTCCTCCTCACTCTCCACTCCTGTCTTCCTCTCCTCTTCCTCCCTTCTTGTCCTCTAAACTCTGCTTCACTCGCTCTCCAATGCTGTCTTTCTCTCTTCTCCTCTCCCCTCCTCCTCCTCTCTTTGTTCTCCTAACCTACTACCGCCCCTTCGTCATCCTCGCTTTCATCCTCATGCTCCAAGTCCATCATCACTCTGTCCTGCGTCCGTAAATCACCACCACCATCGTCCACTCTTATTTGCTTTTTGGCTATCACAAATCAGTCCATTTCGCTCTGTTGACACAATCGCTAACTAGCCGCTATGCATCAACCACCGATAACATGAACGTCAAATCGCACGACACAGGAAATGTTCACCAGACATAATAGACTAAGCAGGAAAGGGAAAAAAGAAAACAGATGAAAGAACCATGACTTCAGTGGAATGTTTTTCATTAAATGTGTCTTTAGATCAGACTTGGGTCATGCTAAAGTTTCCCAATGTTTGCGTCGTAGAAGCAGCATAACTGTCAGGAGAACTCATTAGTTTAGAGTCTTTACAGACAAGGATAGTGATTGTTTGAAGCTTCAACTGGATGTATCAGTGTGTGCTGCCGTTAATTACCCAATTAGATGTTTTCAGTGTTGGCCATAGGCCAGCTTCCAGATGCTATTCTTATCCTAGCTGATCTATGATATTTCTTCAGCTGTCTGGGGGTCACCACTTACTGAGACAGAGGTCACCAGTTCCAGAGCACCGATAACCTTTAATTCCTTCCTTTTCCAGTAAATAGGCAGTTTTTCATACACATATACACATACACATCATGTACGCAAATACTCAGTTTTGATATACACTATATTGCAAAAAGTATTCGCTCACCTGCCTTGACATTTGAATTTAATCCTTAATCCTGCCCTGAGACTCAATGTAGCAGCTGTCGTTGCTGAGAGAGTGGAGACTCTGCAGAAAGTTGGTGACCTCTGTGCACTATGTGCCTCAGCATCCACTGACCCTGCTCCGTCATTTTACGTGGTCTACCACTTCTTGCTGAGTTGCTGTCGTTCCCAATCACTTCCACTTTGTTCTAATCCCACTGACAGTTGACTGGAATATTTAGGAGTGAGGACATTTCACGACTGGACTTGTTGCACAGGTGGCATCCTATCACAGTACCACGCTGGAATTCACTGAGCTCCTGAGAGCGACCCATTCTTTCATACATGTTTGTAAAACAGTCTGCATGCCGAGGTGCTTGCTTTTATACACCTGTGGCCATGGAAGTGATTGGAACACCTGATTTAGATTATTTGGATGGCTGAGTGAATACTTTTGGCAATAAAGTGTATGTGATTTGCAGCTTTTGATCACTGCATAATTGTATGCAGGATATCAATAACATACTCACTGGATACCTCTGTTTAAGAAGAATGGAATGAGGCAAAATAGAGAGTAAGGAAATAACAACTGTTTTACATGGGAATCACCCAGTAAACATTTTTTGAATGATGGTGACCTATTTACAGGGTACAGTAGTATTACTGGGTGACAAGGCGTGACAAGGTGTCAACAGTGTTGATATATATATACGTATACGTATATATGAAATGAAACATCCATCCATCCATCCATCCATCCATCGTCCACCGCTTATCCTGTATTCAGGGTCACGGGGGGGCTGGAGTCGATCCCAGCTGTCATTGGGCGAAGGCAGGGTACACCCTGGACAGGTAACCAGTCTATCACAGGGCCGACATGTAGAGACAAACAAGTATTCACATTCACATTCTCACTGGGCAATTTAGAGTCATCAATGTACCTATCCCCATCCTGCATGTCTTTGGACTGTGGGAGGAAGCTGGAGAACCCAGAGAGAACCCGAGCTTACACAGGGAGAACATGCAAACTCCACACAGAAGGAACCCGGGGCCAACCCGGGAATCGAACCTCGGTTTCTTGCCGTGAGGCAACAGTGCTACCCACTACACCACCGTGCAGACCTGAAATGAAACAAGGTTTACGAAAGAAGGATTTGACTTTACATCTTCTATAAAATAGGTTTAACTTGTATTAATAGTTTTGGTAATGCTTTCAAAATAATGATTAAATAAATGGACTTGTATTTATAGTGATTTTCTAGTCTTTTCAATCACTCAAGGCACTTTACTCTACATTCGGTCTACATTTCCCCATTCACACACGTTCATACACTGAAGGCAGAGGCCCATCGGGATCCAATCTTATCCATCTCATTCACAATTTGGAGTTCAGTATCTTACCTAAGGACACTTCAGCATGCGGACTGGAGGAGTCGCGAATCAAACTACCGATCGGAGGACGACTCGCTCTACCTCTGAGCCACAGATGCTCCGATATAAATACCATAGAATGATCATTTAGAAGGTATACTAAGTTAATCATCAAGTTTTTGGTTTGTTTTCGAGTTTAATTTTGTTACCCACTTGACAAATAAATCCTAATAAAATGAAGGAATTCTCATCAGATTCTGATTCTCATCTGGCTGGCAGTTCTCACACTTAGAGGACGGCAGGGAAGCTGTGAAAGGAGGGAATGAGAAAGTGATCGACTGTTACTGGTAAGCCCTCTTCTCACAACTAGGTTGATTATTTTAGGCTCTGTCAGATGGATTTTGAAGGCCCTGTGGGTGCCTTGTGGGTCTGAGAGTGAAAGTGAAGGTACTCACTGACAAAAAAAGGAGGTGGAATAAAAGTTAGGACATGAAGATCACAACAGAGAGGAGGGGGAGGAGTAGAGGTGGTCTCCAGATTCCTGAGGTTATTATAAGAGTGTGTCTTCAAGGGCACCAACGAGGATTTGGGTCAAACTATTTCCTCCTCCTCCTCCTGAGGTGTAGCAAGGTCACTCAAAAAAGAAATCTCTCTCGCTCCCGACTTGAAATAGCCTCCCTTTGTTTTTAGGGAGCAATAACCCTGGATAGCAGAATGTGTTAAATTGTTTTATTCCCTCACATACCCTCAAAACACATGAGAGGTCACATTTGTGTTTGCAGCTGGTGTGAGAAGAATCCTATCAGAGACAAGCAAAAAAACCTTGGCCATTTATTGTATGACCAAGGAAGCAGGCCCGCGGAGCTCCAGTCATGGTTGAGATTGTGTTAGTCTACCATCTAGTGGTCAGATTTAATCACAGCAGGGAGCGTGTGGGAGACAGATCTGCTGCCTGTAACTCCTATTTCTGTGAAGTAAACACAAGAAAATCTCAGTCCTGAAGTAGAAAGTTGAACTGCCCAAAGTCAAACTCGGCAGGCATGATTAGACTGTCTTCCCTGGCTTTGGCCAGCTTCTGTCATGGGCGGAAAAAAATATTGATTACTGATACATCAATATAGTATCCATTTAATTATTGTCCAGGACACTGACTCTCTATATACCAAACATAAGGTGTTTTCATACTAGTTTATGTAAAAATACAACAAGGAATTTCAATAGAATTGCATTCCAATGCGCCCGGTTTATACGAGAGACCGGTGACGACGTCATTTTCCCAGCATGCCACGCGTATCACTTTTCTTCTCGCAATGTCGAAAATACAAAGAGGCAACGAAAAAACGATGGATTTTTCGAGCGTACCTTATTGCTTACACGTTGCAGACAGCCTCGCTGTCAAAATACTCTGTTGAATATTATTTACACCACAACAAAGATTACCGTCACATACATCGCTGTACTTATACGTTACGGCCGCCCTGTTTGCTTCCGTGGGCGGAAGCTCATTGTAGAGGTCACATGCTGAGTGCTCGTCACTCCACCAATCACCTCGGGGAAGGTCTGAGACAAGAGCCAATAGTTACCCTTGCAGGGTATCACCTGATACGGGTGAGCGAGTGAACAGAAAACATGGGCCAACGTGAGCAGCACTCGCAGGAGAAGCGATGCGGCGTGGTTTCTCAGCGCCTCATGGTGGATGCGACGCTCACTGGCTTGGAATCGCTCGCGGCTGGCGGATGAGTGCGATGTATGAGGTGGGGCATAGCTCCAGAACCCAATTCAGACTACTCTCCCCCCACTTTTACAAACTTAATTCATGCTCCCTTTTTATCATTAGCTTTTAGTTTCAAAGGAGTTACTCTGTGTCACGTTTTTATCTCAGCTTCACTTTCATGTAAATGTCTCAAGAGGGTTAAAGCTAGGGTTGCCAACCGTCCCTTGAAAAACGGAATCGTCCCGTATTAAGAAAGAAAAGTACGCGTCCCGTATTGAGCTGAAAAGGGACGCACTTTGTCCCATATTACCGTGGGAATCAAAAATAGTGTGTAAAATGTCAATGGAACGAAAGAATACATGGCGCTTTATAAGAACATTTACGGTAAACATATTCTCAGCCTCTCCTGTTCTTTGACCAATGAGCTGACAGCACACTCACACAATCTAGAATCCCCCTCATCTCATTGGTCGAGGTATTGTTGCTCGCGGAGAAGATACCGGAAGACAACAAAGCGGCATGGACGACAGTAACGCCGATAGTGCTTTACAGGTTTCGGGCGCTACACCTTCTAGCAGCAATGCAACTACTCCTCCGAGAAGAAAAAAGAAAAGAACTCAAAAATACCCAGAGGAATGGGGAGAAGGAAACACATGGAAAAAGTGCGCGATAACGTCTATAAAGCGCACTGCACTGTGTGCGGGCAGATTTTTTCCAGCCCATGGTGGACTAACTGACCTAAAGCAACATGCTTCCAGTGGTGGGCACACATAAAACATAAGGGACACCAAAACTAGGGGAACCCTAGACCAATTTATTGTCCACCAGGCAACGCCAGAGGCAGATATGGTATAAAATGATATTTAACCCTCCGGTTAAAGTTAATATGGGAAGTAATTGTTCAGTAAATTTTACTGAATTGTATGGATAAATATATTATAATATTATTTTCTGTATAATAAACAAGTACAATTGCTAGATGAGTACATTAAATAGATAAATAATACATAAAACTAATACATAGATGAATAATAAAGAACACACAGTATACTGTATAACCTTAGACATATCTTACGAGCTCAGATAGAGAGATAGTTAGATATAACATGCATCATTTGTACTGTACAGGCAGTTGATATACTACACACAAACTATGCAGTAACATTTCTTTTCTTTTTTTTTAATTTACAGGTGACTGCTGCAGATGTTGCCAATATCTAACACACTGTAAAACATGGCTTAAGCTACAACTCAGCTGATTGTGCTCCGAAGCTAACTGTCAGAGCACAATCAATGTTATTTCATATCACTCAAATATGCATCTAATTCAATTCAGGTTGGAGTCAAATAGTTAAAAAAAATCGCTTCACACATACAAAAAGGGGCTAAAAAGATTCACTACGCCAGGAAGGGTGAAGGCAATGGGGCCGGCCGGCCCTGCCAATGAGGTGTCCCTTATTTATTTTTCAGGGAGTTGGCAACCCTAGTAAAAGCACACTTATGGCCATTGCTTACAGAAACTTGACTGGATAGAGATTACTATTAGTAAACACATAGCATGTGGGTTGTCCCATACCATAATACTTAATTATGCTTAACAGGGGCCCAATGTCCACATTCGTGGACACTTACAAAAAAAACATTATGTCAAAAGATGATGCTTACTTATCAGGTCCCAATAATAATAACAAATAATAATAATACATTTTATTTGTTGGCGCCTTTCAAACACCCAAGGTCACCTTACATGATAAATTCAATTCAATTCATAAACCCAAATAGCAAAGAGAAATTAAACATGCAGACCCCAAGTCCCCAAGGTTAATTCATTTTATTCCATTGTGCTACTATGACTACTAGTGCATTTTACCGAAAGTTGACCCACAGCATTACACACCAGTTTTAGGAAATAAGCAGTAAGAAGACTAGAAGAACGGCCCGTCCTCATGCTAAAAACTCTAGGCCAGACCTAACAGCTGCATGGTGTCCTGTTTTCCTTAGACACACTGTTCCAGCTCTCTGGTAAAAGCCCATGATCATTTCAGTGCCTAAAATACCATTCCAATCGGCCAACAATGACTTGAGACTGCTTTAACATCTGTAGTATCCTCGCTACTGTGTTGATAGAGTCGTAGTAAATATGCTTACGCCTGATGTGGTTTCATGTATGGACCCTCTTGAGTTTGTATATCGGCGGTGGCAGAATACAGAGGATGCTGTTGTCAGCAGGACACATCTAACCAGTAAGCATTTAGCGGACCCCATGGTTAAAGAAGTTAAATGACATGCAAGTAAATCCTTGAATTACCAAATGGTTTTATTCTAACAGGTCCCAACAGGTAAAGCTCAATGGCTGCCACCCTGAGGTCCAACACTGTAGTACAAGTAGTGAGCTCACCCATCCTCTTCACACTGCAGTAACACCCAAATCATGTCTTACTTCAACATTTCAGATGATACAGTCTGCTGTGTGGTGAGGACTGCCCCTTAGTGCAGAGGTCTTCAACGTTTTTCAGCCCAAGGACCCCAGGCCTAGTGACACGATGGAGGGACGCCCTATCACATATAAAATTGTTAAACAGGTCAATAATAATGTGTAGTGCAGCTGATAGTGCCAGGTATGAATGCTGTATGTATACAATGCTATGCCATTAAAATAATTCATATATATATATAGGTATATATAATAACACCAAGAATTGATATGTTACCCCAACTATTACCCGTATGTAACAGAGCCAGTAAAAATAACCACTTCAAGCCTTTTCCTTCCTCCCTACTACAGGGAAGCAATGTTGCATTTAAGTTGATGTATTATGAGTTATGGTTATATTTTCTCACAAGGCATCCAAGATATTTGACATATTTTTTGACTGTCTTTTGGGTACCACTGTACCTTGATGAAAACGCATGTCTATCTTGTATACACACGTTATCTTATCTTAATAATTCAGCCAAATTCTTTAAAATGGTAAGTGAAAGCAACCTGTCTGTAAAATGCCTTGGTGGTGATGCAGTGTGACCTGTTGACCTGGGTGCATGGCCGGGGCAGGTCCCCATAAAACAATAGGAGTTCTTGTGTCCGTCTGACCCAGTTCCTGAGCCTTATCATAGCGTGTAGAGTTACCCGTACAGTACGATCAGTATCAACAGAGAGCCATAGAATTAAAACCTCAAACAACATGTGCAGATGTTATGACCTGGTCAAGTCAAGGGTGGGGTTGAACAGATCTCTATTCCTAAATTCATCCTGGACCGTTCTATCTATTTGGTTGGGGAGTGTAGTTGAGCACAGCACAGCAAACTGCCTGGCAACATTCACTCATGCATGCAGAGTTTCAGACCTTTTTTAGAGTCCAATCATTCAAACGGACAGACTATTTTATACCCCCTTCCATCTCTTAACTACACTCTGCAAGGGAATGGTAACAGTTCTTAAACCCTTTCAGGATCTAAATGTTAAATATTTGATGATTTATAGTGATTATCAAGTTTGAAATCATTTATTTGAAAAGTATAGCTTAAACCTGTGTATGTCTCTCACCCACTTTTACTTTATATTTATAAGCCTGTGTGCTTTGTGCCATATCCTGTGTCTCTATTTCTGCACAACTGTTGTTGAATTTGGGTACAAATTAAGGGATTGTTCATTGGTTCTGGGCACAGGATGCCGATACGATCTTCAAAGCTGAAAAAAACACTCTCAAAATGTTTAGCTTAAATCCAGCTATGAAGTATTGTACCATGATTTGTAACCTAGTAGCTGTTTTGCCCCGTGAACCTCACACAAATAATAATCCACCTGTCTGAAAAAAGCTGCATCTGTGTCAGGGTAGATACTTGGTAAACTGTCCACGACCCACTTTGTTGTTATTATCTGATGGATTTGTTCCATGTGACCCATCATGATTCATTTAAAGCACAATAACACAAAGGGAGTGAGGTCAGAAGCAGCTAATGAGGTTAATGGTCACCAGGTTTAATGTATTTCACTATAGATTTACATTTATTTTCTTAAAGAAGCCTGGCATTTTTGATGGCCAAGTAAATTATAGGTATATTTGATTGAGTAGTTTCACTTAGTAGTTTGACTTATCGATATATATATTCATAGAATATTACAGTATTTCTAAACAATGCTAATATAAACAAACCTGCATACAGCATCAGCAAATCTGAGGGCACTGCCACTCACATTATGAACAGATGGGAATAATGTGAGAATTAATGGCTTAGAAAAGGAGGACATAACCTTTTCACTCAAGTAGAGACCGAAACATGTGAGTGTTGACCCAGCATCAGCCAGATTAGATCACTATTAATAATAACATTTAAATGCAGAATTATTTGATTTAATTTCATTTAATTGGCTTTTGTGCCATTTCGTTCATGGTTTGGTCAAATCACCTGCCCTAGAGGGACAGCAGAAAATAAAAAGATAAATAGAAAATATTTTAATTTACTATTTAAAAATGTGTCCTCGTGTGTTTGTTTTATTCATCTTTTTATTTTCACAACTTTATAACAGTCTTTTTGTCACTATTAAATGGTTTATTTGATCAAGTTAGTGGTGGCCCAATAATGCATTCATGCTTCTATATAAGTGTCTTACAGAGTACATTTACCAAATTTGCCAACAAAATCCTTTTGTAAAATGTGTGTAATCAACCACATGGATCAATGGTGTAGGATGTTGTAGACTGAAGTCTACTGGGGCATTCAGGGTGTATAAAAGAGGATGGACACCTTGATCTTTTCATACATCAACAAAGGAGAGGAAGAGCAGAGTTGGGCGACTGAGTGGACACAGCGAGAGTAAGAATCCCGACACCGATCATCTCATTTGAAAAGGAGAGCAGAGATTTATTGGATTAGAAGTCATTTCCTTCGCAAACAAAGCCTGAAGACTTAAATGCACACTCTTTAATTAATTAATTAATTAATTAATTTCATGAATCATAGGAAGGTCATATAGTAAGGTATGTTTTTTCTCTTGGATTTAGTAATGCATGAACTTTAACAAACTGATATCGTTTCAATGTTATTCTCCTGAGTGCATCTGTTGTTTTTTATTATAATGTTCTTCTATAATGTTCATCTTTCAGCATGATTTTGTCAGTGTTGAAATGCGTGCTGCTGTTTTCGTTGATGAATGGAGCGGTGTGTGTCTGTATGCTGAACAATCATACCTTATGGATTGAGAGGCACGACTGTGCCCAGTGTGTGGCCATCAACACCACCATCTGCAAAGGCTACTGTTTCACACGGGTGACTACACATTCTCACACTGTTCATGGAAACTCTTTGTTTTTTTTGTAAAACATGCAAAAAGGAGGCATATTTAGAACAAAGTGTATGATTAAATGATTATGATGTTGACTGCAATGGTAGGCTATACTTTATTCAGCATCTTCTAAAACATAACATTTGAAGTTCAACAGTGGTGGAAGTACTCAGACTTTTGACTTAAGTAAAAGTAGAAACTGTGTAAAAAAAATACTCTGTTACAAGTCAAAGTCAAGTAGTCATTATGCAGAATTACCCTTAAAAATGATGTCACTAGATTACAATGAGTGATGCATCAACCATCACTTGAATGTTACAGCTGGTAAATCTCTCTCATATATATATATATATATATACTGATGGATAGTTTGATTTTAATTACTCTATATACATTTGGGTAGATTAAGCTCATATATTATATGTATTATTTGATTTCATATTTTGTATTAATAATACATCAAATAAGACTGCAAAGTAACTAAAGCTAATAAATACATTTAGTGGAGTAAAAAGTATCTCCCTCTGAAATGTATTGTAGGCTACCATTCATTTGAAATACTCAGTAGAAGTAGACCTACCTCATTATTGTAGTGCTGGAGTCTTCCATACCTGTGCTGGGTCTCCATACATTGTGAAATGGTAGAAGTGTAAAACAAATTAAAAAACATTTTAAAAAAATTAAAAAGCAAATTCAACTCTTGTTTTCAGGACACCAATTTAAGGGGGCGGTTTGGGAGGAGTTTGCTGATCCAGCGCAGCTGTGTGCCTCTCTCCCTGGTGTACCGAGCCGCCCATCTGCCGGGCTGTCCTCAGGACGTCAACTCACAGCTGTATTATCCCGCGGCCCACCGCTGCAGCTGCAGGCGCTGCGACACGCGCACGCACCACTGTGTGCGCACCAGCCGGATCTCCAATGACCGATGCACCATGACCCTCGGCGGAGTGAAGAACCAGACGCAGCGCGCCGTGGGAGCCTGACGATACGCGAACACAGGCGTGAAACACACACACACACACACACACACACACACACACACACACACACACACACACACACGCACCAACCTGCTGATGAACAGTGCTTGTTGATACTGCTGTGCGCATCCGACCTCCTCAGATGTTCATGCTGTTTCCTCTAGTTTGTTAGGTTTTACAATAAAAACATCTATTTAACATGCATTAAGCTTACAACGTTATTGTGAATTGTCAATTGTGTAAATTGCTGAAATGATAAGTAATATGGACTATGGAGGTACATCTAGCAATAATGTGTATTTCCATATTCAATACTGTCTCATCTGATGTGCCTTTTCTCAGTTTGGGAGGATAATGATTTTGTTAATTTGAGTGGATTTACAGCTTGTGACTGGGTATACACCCTTGTTCTTCCTATGTGATTATTTTCCATGGACTTGTCAGTATAGCTTACTGTAGCCCAGAAATAGCTTGTTAAATGAACAGGACATGTGGCCACAATGTGTTCTCTGAAATAATAATATTATCACCATCTTTGATTGGTCCACCAATTTTCAATTACCATGATTGCAGAAAGTGGTGCCAGCATTCAACATGGTCAAACCATGTGTAATTTATTGGTGGACCACAGGCTGTCCTGCAGACGTCTCTGGTATAGAATGCAGATTGGCAGATAATGTCTGCTAAATACTTGTTAAGACGTAGGTTTTTGCTGTTAACACGCTATATTTCTACCTGTTATCAAGTCAAAAATTGGACCGCAGTTTCTGGTTATGGCCAGTGAGGGACCTTGGTCATTGGTGATGCAATGAAGCAAGTGATGAATGTGAGTGTCATGTATTGACAATGGGTCAACATCTACATTCTATAAACCTATAAACCTCTGATGCTAAAGCTGACTTGGAAAAAAAACAAATATATGTTTAATATCGATAAGCCAGAGGAAAACAATTTCAACGTACATTTTAAACAAACTGGAAATATCAAGCCTTAATGGAAAAAGGTACCACAGTCTAACAAAAAGTAGCAAATATCATCAAAAAGGACAATGAAGTGGCCCTACCCTCGATCACATTGACATCCCTGAAATGGTTTTTAATTGGTACTAACACGTCAATGTTGCTGGAACCTTGGGATGTTGTTTGCAGCCAAGGCGAAGACCTTTTGCCATTAGAACCCTACTGGGGTGGGTTGTCAATGGCTCATGTGAAGAGTATTGTAATAAAGTTTAGCGCCTAGTGACGCAGTTACTCTACCCACGGTGACCCGCGAATATTGCTGCCACCACCTTTAAATAACCCGGTCAGGTCCGGTCAAAGGGCCATAGAACGCAGGCAATCTGAAGGAAATAATGTTCTTTATTTATCTGACAAGTCATAAAATGGATACACGTTGGCCAACCAGCAACACAAACCTTTAAATAATCACAATAGGTCTGAGTAATTAAGTAAACGCACATGTGAATAGGTAATCGGTCACAGCAGGCTATATTTCATCAGGTCATCAATTCAACACTGCAATAATAAATGTCAATGCCACACTTCTCCAGTAATAAACACCACTACAAGTTACTTGGAAAACAGGTCACACTTTTTCATATACACACGTGATAAAAGTCAGACACTAAAAGGGATACAGAAAGCTGTGGCGGCCGTAGTCGAACGGTAGTCCAACAAAACACACACAGGCACGCACACACAGAGGTCAAGGAATAGGAGTTAGGAATAGGAGTTAGGACCTAATTTCTTGACTCCAGTGACCACGCCCACCAGTGGCTTCCGGATCATGCCAGAGAAAGCAGAACGTAGAGACGGACACCAAACCAAAACACACCAAGCACACAGCAGGCACACCAAAAGGGAGAAAAATACAAAAACTACATTCACACACATACCCTGAAGGAGGCCAGGGTCATGGCCGGTGGGCCGTGACAACTTCACTCTTTTATTCCGGACCAAATATACTTTATATTTTGCTCATCTCTTCATGTCTACAGAGTAACACAGTGTAAAAAAATTACTATTCCAAACATGAACCATTTTCAATTCAATTTCTTTTTAATCACTAAATGTTCTGCAGCTTTATCTCAATGTTTAGGTCTTCATAATCGTGTTTCTTCTTATAGTCTAAAATATGAAACAGTGAATTATAGCTGCACTATGTAGTTCCATCCACTACGAGTCACATAGGAAACCTGAATATAATAATAATATAAACCTGGACAGGTTTCCTTCCTATTTATTGGCATGAAGTGCATGCAAAGAGTACTGCTGTGTCCAACATACAACACAAAGATAGTTGTGTACATTAATCATTATTCATTAACTTAATCCCCACTGGTATGTTTCCTCAGCATACCTAGTTCTTGTTTTATTCACGTCTTTACCATAGTTGAGCCCTACAGTCCCAAAAGTAGAATACTTTGTCCAACAAAAGGACCACTCGGGGTGCTCAAACTGACAGACATGTTATAGACTATCTATTATCATTATTTCTATTGTAGATGTGTTCCTTTATTGACCATTTGGCTTTTATATTAAAATCATTTTTTCACTCCATGAATGTAAATCATTGTGTGATCATGCTGTGGACCTGTTGGCAACATAAACTGATTCCCTCACAGGTTAGGTTTATCCTTGGAAGCTAGATAGCTTGTGGGTTGATTTCGGTGATGACCGACCCCGGCTCCATTTCTTGGCTGGCGGTTCAGTGGGTGGAGAGTAATGTAGAATTTATCCCCAGATCTCCGGGGCTGGACTTGCCTATCTCTATATATAACGCTGAGCTACTTTCTACTCCTGCCTTGTTTAGTGTCTCTTAGGGACCTCTAAGCCTGCTCTCCCTCTGCGGCCTCCTCGTTTGTGCAGACCCAACTTCTGCACTCACAACAACCGAGAATCATGGCCCAGCAACGGCAGATCAGGTATGTCCATTAGGACAAAACCCCAAACCCTCCAGTATGTAGGCTGCTTAGAGAGAAAAATAGGAATAAAGCATGCTTTGATTATTTAACTGCATTCATGTTATATACAACGGTCTAGTTTGCTATCTGTTTCTCTAGAGTTAACCTGCCCAATCATAGAAGCCTTAGGGTGTGTAATGCCTCCTGCACATGTGTATGTGTTGTTTGATTTACTCTGTCGACAAGTTATTTTTGGATGAGCAGATTCCCAGAGACAGTTGCACTGTACCCAGTTCGGCTGCAATACTAATGCCTCACAGACAGTGTACACACATACTAAAAAAAGCTGAATGATTTGCTTTCATATGG
The DNA here is from genome assembly GCA_029853015.1 of Chelidonichthys spinosus. Classification (NCBI taxonomy): domain Eukaryota; kingdom Metazoa; phylum Chordata; class Actinopteri; order Perciformes; family Triglidae; genus Chelidonichthys; species Chelidonichthys spinosus. Next base: position 23,111,466 of record CM056829.1, on the reverse strand, counting down.
AGATGATGACCTTAATTTTGTGCTTTAGACAAGCAAATCCTTGCATTGCTTTCGTCTTGAGGAGGGTTTGTAGAAATGTTTGTGGGCAAAGGAATGCTTTCTTCTGACTTGTCGTTGTTGTTAAACAGCCTCCCAGCCAAACTGATTAATGGGGGGATTGCAGGCATGGTAGGAGTCACCTGTGTGTTCCCAATCGACCTGGCCAAAACCCGCCTGCAGAACCAACGCAGCGGGCAGCAACTCTACAAGAACATGTAAGAGCCACACCTGGCAACAGAAAAGAGCAGCAAAGGCCCGATGGACCCACGTTAAAGTATCACTTTGTCATTATTATTATTATTATTGTACCTGTCCAATTTAGGCAAATTGTTGGATGTTTGTGTTGTTCTTTTTTTTAATCTGCACAATATATAGTATATACATCCATCCATCCATCCATTGTCTACCGCTTTATCCTGTATTCAGGGTCGCGGGGGGGCTGGATCCGATCCCAGCTATATATATATATATATATATATATATATATATATATATATATATATACACACACACACATACATACATACACATACACAATAATATTAAAAATAGAAATAATAACTATACTAATTACCTTTTTGTTTATACACTCATAATCTACATTATTTGACAACTATCTCCTTTGTCTGACTGGTAAATGGAAGTGCTGTACACTACATGTCAACATTCACCCAATCGCACACACATTCATACACTGTGATGGCCGCCATGAAAGGTGACACCCACCCATCACTAAACACATTCACTTTGGGAGCTGTTTGGGGTTCAGCCCCGTTTGTATTGCATACATTATGTATGTGAGTATTTAAGTGTTTTCTGTAAATACATTGCATAATAATCAATTTCTGTTTTTTTCATCTCCTTCAGGATGGATTGCCTAATAAAAACCGTTAAATCTGAAGGCTACTTTGGCATGTACAGAGGTAAGCCTTTTTTTTGTTTTTGAGATCTGTGATTTTGATTGGTATGTGGACTAAACCAAACCTACTGATTTCATCAGACTCCCAAAGAAGGACCTTTTTCTGAAATTTTCTTTAGTTTGTTTTTGAGGCTCCATGCTGTCATGGCTCAGTGCTTGGATCACATTGGTAAATGGACTATAAAGAGCTTTTCTAGTCTTTTCGACCACTCAAGGCACATTCATTCTACATTTACCCATTCACACACACATTCATACACTGATGAGAGGAGCATCAGGATCTAATCTAATGTAGGTCATTCAAGCACATGCCGATGGCACAGTCTTTGGGGGCAATTTGGGGATCAGTATCTTGTCCAAGGACACTTTGGCTGACTGTCGGAGCTGGGAATCAAGCCACCGGTCTTGCTCTATCTCTGAGTCACAGTCACCCTCAACCCACAACTCCCTGCACTGAAGTAATGGACATTTTATGTGTCACATAAAGCATTGCTGCTTCATCTGATTGACAGCCTCTGTGATGTGGAATTGGGTTAAATGCATTTTAATGTTTCATTATAATTAAGCTTGTCAATGCTTGATATTACAGGCGCTGCAGTAAATCTCACCCTGGTAACCCCTGAAAAGGCCATCAAACTAGCTGCTAATGACTTCTTTCGCCACCAGTTGAGCAAAGACGGGTGAGTAGCACTTATTGAGACCGACTCCTGTATGACAATATCATTCTGGGCTTTTAACTGCAACCACATGCCCGTGTGTCTGCAGTGGCAGGTTGACTGTGGTCAAGGAGATGTTGGCAGGATGCTGTGCAGGAATGTGCCAGGTCATTATCACCACACCCATGGAGATGCTCAAGATCCAATTGCAGGATGCTGGCAGGCTAGGTAATAACAAGGAGATAAGCAGAATAAAGCATCAAATTTATGTTTTGGAATGTTCTCTTTATGGTGAAAATGGTTACAATATGTTTCCTGTATCTGCCAGCGGCCCAGCAGAGGGTGGTGCCTAGCGTAGTAACGACTCTGAAGATGGGGGGAACCAGTGCTGTTTTAAGCCGTTCCTACAACGCCAGCCCTGCGCCTCAAGTCATGCGAGTGTCCGCCACACAGATCACCAGAGAGCTGCTAAGGACCAAAGGAGTGACAGGACTGTATAGGGGACTCGGAGCCACACTGATGAGGTGAGAAGGGATTTCATGCATGGCCTTGCTAAGTGCTACAGTTGGTAACTAGAAGTGAAATTAACTTCAGCGTCTACAGTAGCTATCAGTAATACATGAGACAAATAATATGTGAAAAAGTCACTCCTTTGAGTGCCTCTCATGGCATCTGCAAGATTCAACCTTGCCCAAAGAAAAAATAATAAAAAATAAAACAATCATAGCCAAGGAATCTCTAATGCAGCTGTCAATCAATGTTTTTTTTTTTTTTTTTTAACTCCAATCAAACAACTAGGCAGTGCTGATCAAATATGAATCAATATTCTGTTATTGAATTGTCTCGCCTCAAATGTTCTCAGAAAAATACTTTAGTGCACTGCTCTAAAATGAGAAAAGGTATCTCCAGTTGCTAGTTTTTGGCTGGCCGGGTGACAAGCTTTCTCATTTTACAGCTAAATGGTATGTCATTATATGTTTTGGAAAACATTTGAGTTGATACAGTTTTACAGTAAGAAAATCTTGATTCAACTGTAGCTTTAACTGGTTTTCCATCTATGGTCAACAGCCTCTTAATGGTTGAGTAGGTAATTTGGAAAAACCAAAGAAACTTTGAGTTTGAACGCATCGCCGAACCAATAAATTCCAGCCCCCTTCATTCAAACCTCCATTCAAAGCCGCTCCTCGAGAACACGCCAACAAGTGCTGGAGATCAACAGAGTGCACGCAATCAGGAAGTAAGCACTGACAGACAGGCAGGCCATCCAATTATTTTCTCCAGCCTGACGTTTTTGATTGGACGGGGTTTTACAGTCCTGCCACGGCTACAGATGACATTTTTAAAAATGTTTCATGTCAAAGCATTTCATTTATTAATTGCTATCAGTATGTTACAAGGATTTCAGGTAGTATAACAGAAAGTGTTTCAGAATAGAATCACCTACTCAACCTTTAATGTGGTTAACATGCTCATATTGTTGCCTTCACAGGGACATCCCTTTCTCCGTTGTGTACTTCCCACTCTTTGCACATCTGCACAAGTTTGGCCAGCGTTCATCTGAAGACCCATCTGTGCCCTTTTATTGGTCCTTCATGTCTGGCTGCCTGGCTGGATCTGTTGCTGCTGTGGCTGTCAGCCCTTGTGACGGTGAGTGACTGAACTGAACATCAGCATTTTTAACTGTTGTTTCACAGATGTTTTATAAATGCTTAACTAATAAGCTTTGTATGTATTGTGCAGTGGTCAAGACAAGGCTACAATCTATCACAAAAGGAGCTAATGAGGAAACATACAATGGTGTGGTGGACTGTGTCAGGTAAATTTGTCTTACGGTCATCAAACATTGTGTCTTTCGTTTGTCGAGGGTTTGTATGAATAGCAGAGATTACATACTAACCCTGCGCTTTCTCTTCCGTTTCAGAAATATCCTAAGAAAGGAGGGTCCTGGAGCCTTCCTCAAGGGGGCAAGTTGCCGGGCCCTTATTATTGCCCCACTCTTTGGCATTGCACAGGTTGTGTACTTTGCAGGAGTTGGAGAGTTCCTTCTTGGGTACACACCCCACAACATCTATGCTGCATAAATAAGCTGTTTCCTAGTCTCTCTGCCACCTTATTAAGTTACAGGGAACTGTGCTCTGGGCATAGCCACGGACCCAGCTCTCTACTAATGTGTACCTTTTTATTGTTGGAGACTTTCAGAGTTAAACGCTAAAGGGACCAGAAAGATGCCATTTTCTTACAAAATGGTTTCAAATTATGCCTTTAGCATGACTCTCTTATTTAAGAGATTCGAACATGCCCATATGGGCTTCAGTGGAGCCTATTGTGAGAACATTTGATGGTCCAAAATTGATCACCATTTCACTCAGACCCTAGGCCTATGTTACCAAACCTGTGTTTTCTTAGATTTATCTTGTATCCGAAATATACCTTTATAGATCTTCATTGTAACCCTAACCTGTATATCCACTCTATCTGCCCCATTCTGAAGAGTCCAGTTGTAATGGCTGTTACATGTTGTTGCAAACCTTATAGTTTGAGGACATATTGACTAAACAGTAACAAAAACAGACTATTTAAACACTACTTAAATAGCCTTAATAAAGGATTGTGAAACTGGGCCATTGATGTTGATCCCTGTCTATGTATGCAAAGCAGATATTTCATTTTATAGTATGCCATACAGTGGTGCTGTGGTGTATTTCTTAGTTTCCCCATTCTCTTGATCTACAATGCTTTATAGTTGGTCATTAGAATGTAGCCGGCCATTGGTGCCGTGTAATATTTTATTTAATGGTTGAGGTGTTTGGAGGTTTTTAATGGGTACGGTGGGCAATCACTGCGTGGCACCATACACACCTCTGTTTATCTAACATGCAAGTTTTATGTCCGTGGCTCAACAAGGCCTTCTGCAGTTGGAGACCCCTGATTTTGTGGAGAGGAAATGTTGTTTGATGGTGGTTAGTCTCTCCAGACCTATTTCCACAATGCTGTAAGCCCTAAAGAAAGGTTTGGCTCCACACATTATCCTTCCGCCATTAGGGGGAAAGTCACTGGCCAGTTTGCATTTCTTTAAACCAATCATAATGGTCTTGGGCGGTGCTAAGCACAGGATACAGCGACGATGCCCTTGCAAAATAAGGGCGTAATGAGAGGAGAATGCTGACTGAAATAGGTGGCCGATAGCGACTTATACCCACAGTCTACCTGAGTGAGTCAGAATAGATGGTGGTGAACTAGTCTTTATCAATGGGCTTTGATGTGCTATTGGGACCAAGTCTTCTGGAAAAGGTGCAAATTAAATAAGGGCGTAATGAGAGGAGAATGCTGACTGAACTAGGCGGCCGATAGCGGGCTTATACCCACAGTCTACCCGAGTGAGTCAGAATAGATGGTGGTGAACTAGGCGGCCGATAGCGGCTTATACCCACAGTCTACCTGAGTGAGTCAGAATAGATGGTGGTGAACTAGGCAGCCGATAGCGGCTTATACCCACAGTCTACCTGAGTGAGTCAGAATAGATGGTGGTGAACTAGGCGGCCGATAGCGGCTTATACCCACAGTCTACCTGAGTGAGTCAGAATAGATGGTTGTGAACTAGTCTTTATCAATGGGCTTTGATGTGCTTTTGGGACTAAGTCTTCTGGAAAAGGTGCAACTTGACCTACACATAGCCACTTTCTCTTAATTGACCATGGTTGTCCGTCACTGGTCAGGTTGTCTTTTCAGAGGATGTTACAACATGTTAGGTATTTAGAAGCAGAACAGAGTGCTATTTTGGGCACTTCATGGTCCAAACAGTCTTATGTAAATATGTATCATGGATTTCTTTCAATTTTCTCAAACTTTGTCAAGTTTAACTCAAATTGAGAGTGTTAAAAGTGTTTCAACCAGTTGAGAAGATTTCTTTTTCATAATTTTAGAATTATGCATGTAAATACAGATTTCTAACGCTGAATAAATTATGTATGATTTATGAATGCAGTGTTTACTTTTGTGTTATTTGTGGGGTGTGTGTAGCCCAAAGAATTGCATATTCAGTCGTGCATTCTCAGGTAGGGCTGTTGGAAACAGCAACAGGTTGGCTGTAGACGGTGTAAAATGTTTTCTGATACAATCTTGAAAGGTGTTATCCTGCTCCTCTACACGTGTACTGGCATGGATATGTTTGTGGCGGTAAAAATGCTAATGCAGCAGCATTGAGGTAACTCTACACTGGGGAGTCCTGGGCCCTCTGTCACATCACAAGCATAACTTAATATTCAGCTGTCCTTCCAGCTCAAGTGCAGAAAGGTGAAACTCTTGCATGAAACTCATGCAACTAAACCTGGAAACCTATTAAATAACAGGGGAAATACTAAATCACTTTATAATGTAATAACTTCATCTGTTTGAATGTGTTTGTAAAAGCTTGTTAAATCTTATAAATGTCTACATAGATTATTATGATTATTCACAAGCTGCATTAAAGCCAAATATAACTCATTCTTAGATCTCTAGCACACTATTTCTCATACTTTATATTTATGAGCAACAAATCATGAAATTCCTCCTAAATGTATAGCTACAACTACAGTATACACTACATAGGAAATCTACTACAGATTTAAATGATATTTGGTGCTCAGGATACATTTCTTACATGTTCAATTACAAAAAATGGAAAGTGCTTTGTTTTTTGAGTAAAAGTCTCCCTTTTAAACCTTTAAACCTTAATGTTGAACATAACTAAAACACCATTTTCACATAATATCCGATAAAAGTATCAGCCTACATTTGGTGAGGTGTGGAGGTTTTATTTCAGAATGGCAAAGAACTGAGTGTGTGGACTGAGCCAGTGAAGTGTGTTACTAATGCTGTGTGTGATGATGATGGAGATATGATTTAGAAATGTCTCTGGTGACAAGAGAAACATTTCAGTCACATCACTTTACTAGTTAATAATCTGGACTTAATTCTAGCAATAATTTCTTATAGTAAGAAAACAACATATTTGCCGCAGCGGGCCTTAAATCACAGCAAAACACAAACACACAACATTGAAAAACAAGATGTTACAATGAGCTCATACAACTTTCAAACCGGTTAAACACATGTCATTCATTCAATATAACAATCTTTTACCAAGAGAACCACTGAAATCCATAAGATTACAGAGAGTTTCACCATGCAAATCGTCATTACATTTCCAAGTAGGAATTACGATGACATGAGTGGCGGACTGGCTACCCCACTTAGATATCGTCAACCTCACATAACAATCTCTCACATAGAGAAACACTCAGACCCATAAGGTCAGGGACAATTTCACAATGCAAACTGTCATTATGCTACCAATAGGATTTAAAACAATATGAGTGGCGGACTGGCTACCCCACTGAAATATCGTCAACCTCACATAACAATCTCTCACATAGAGAAACACTCAGACCCATAAGGTCAGGGAGAATTTCACAATGCAAACTGTCATTATGCTACCAATAGGATTTAAAACAATATGAGTGGCGGACTGGCTACCCCACTGAAATATCGTCGACCTCACATAACAATCTCTCACATAGAGAAACTCTCAGACCCATGAGGTCAGGGAGAATTTCACAATGCAAACTGTCATTATGCTACCAATAGGATTTAAAACAATATGAGTGGCGGACTGGCTACCCCACTGAAATATCGTCGACCTCACATAACAATCTCTCACATAGAGAAACTCTCAGACTCATGAGGTCAGGGAGAATTTCACAATGCAAACTGTCATTATGCTACCAAGTTTAGGAATTATGACAATATAGTGTCAGACTGATTCACTCCACTAAAATTGTCTACCTCACATAACAATCTCTCACATAAAAAAACACTCAGACCCATAAGGTCAGGGAGTATTCCATCATGCAAACTGTCATTATGCTACCAATAGGAATTATGACAATATGTATGGAAGCCTGGTTACTCCATAACAATACCATCCACCTCATATAATAATCTGTTACACCGAGAAAAACTCAAACCCATAAGGTGATAGAGAATGCCACTATGCAATCTGTTATTATACTACATAAGGCCTTTGTTTTTCTTAAAACTCACCAGAACAGCCTGCAGTCAACTGCTGCTATTTGAAAATTTAAATCGCGTTACCTGGGTCTATGGAAGATCCGGACCTGAGACAGGGCATTGTGAATATCAGCAAAAGTTAGGAATTTTACAAGAGGCTTCCTTTACCCTTTGAATTTGGCGCCGATTGCTAATATTCAAAATCACTGGCTCCAGTCCAGACGTCCTCTAGCCCAGGGTTAGCGAGATGCCGACAACGCCATATTGTTGAAGAAAACTCTTCAGGTCCAATTCAGTGGCTGGTTCAAATGAGGTTTAATCACTGACAGTGGAGAAAAGACAATGTCGCGGTTGCCACACAGCCCAATCTGCCCTGATGTGAGGCAAGAGACAACTTATACAGAACCAAAGGGGCAGGTCTAAACAGTGGATTTACATAGATTCAATACGCGTTTCACCCAGGGGAACAGACGTCCTGAGACAACATAAAGGTGTGACTTCCTCGGAACAGCTGGGTTCTTGCTAGATAGTGTCACAACAGGGGCCATTCATGAAGGCCTTGATCAAGTATGTGGGATGAAGGTGTTTCGGAGACGGTCCAGGAAGGGGGACAGATCAGAGGGTCTCATCATTAACATGACAAGGCTTACATACAACGAATGCAGCTCAGCAAGACATTTGAGGTTCCCGAGAGGAAGTAATATTTAAACAAAACAAATTGGAAGGTAACACATTTTCTTCTACAATAGTAAGTGAGTAGATCTCTTTCAAACTTGCCTGAGGATGATCTTACAGATCGAAACGCTGCATTGAAAAGAGAAAAAGAGCAATCATACTTATTTGGAGCGAAACAGTATGCAGACCTCCTTTACACTCTGCAGGAAATAACATACATGATGGTGTCAAATGACACATCAAACATGCATACTAACACACAGAGACACATATGGATGGACGGACAGACAGACAGACAGAGATAGAGAAAGCATGTCAGGAGTTCACCAAGGGACAGAGGGCTCAGCTGGCACAGACGGCACAGATGAGATGGAAGTGTGTGAGAGCAGGAAGGCAGAAGATGAGCAAGGAGGGCAGGACATGAGAAACCTCTGGCACCAAACTCAGTTAAGGGAGAACAACCCAAGCATATGCTGCGTGTGCAGTTTATCCTGAAGCTCATGTTTATGTAACATAGGCGGTGATATGTGCAGAAGCAAGCAAGGAGTGGTTTTGATTGGATTTTTGTTTGGCTCCTCTGGTTTAACCACTACGTTTGCGTGCCTCTTCATCCTCTCCACCTTAAATGTTCAGCTTTTTCCCCTGTCGTTATCGCCGAGCCCCTGGGGCACAAAGGATCACTGCGACCAAATATGGTTCAGGGAGGGAACACTGTGTGACATTACACCGAAGGTTTGAAAAGTCATGTTGATGGATCGAGGCTCCTCTTAATCTCCTACAACCACCATCTGTAAACTATCCTGACTGCTGCGATGGAAAATCTCTCTGCTTGTGGACGTGCTGGTTGCAGATTGCAGCAAAGCCTGGGACTCTGTTCCCCGTGCCTAAGCAGCAGAATGTCGCTAGGAAACATTCACATTTAACCACACAAGATTCAAAGGATGCTTACTGAATTCAGTCCATTATGGTGTAGTATTTTCACCATAATGGCATATTGATAGCCACATTGCAACAGCAAGGTTTCCTTTGATGAAATCAAAAATCTGTTAAAAATGGCCTTTATCCACTGGCCAGGGCTGGATATGCTGCTCTCTTTCTCTCCGATATTGACCATCAATAAGCAATATTCAATTTGCTTCTTTGTTTTTCCGTTTTAAGTAGTACATTTCCTTCAACCTCTCTGCTCAGACTGCAGTGAGTCAACTCAGAGAAATATGTGGGCTGATCGATACCACCAATGTTACTGTAAACAGGAGCATTACTCGTCTCATTCCTTCTTTTCCATCCATAAAGGGCATTACTTGAAACCTACTTGTATTGAATCAGTGTTGTACTAACTCCATTCTTGATGAACTGTTGTGTAATCAATAGAAGTAACGTGGAGAGGCCCGTGTAAGCGGTCCAAACTCACTCTTCCATTTAATTGAGTGCAAACCGTAGAAATGTGAACACTTATAGGTTTCAGGCATTTTTAGATTATAAGACCATGTCAGCTCTTTTCCTATTTGCTAAATAAATCCACCTTGCCAGTGAATAAAACTATGTAAAACTGAGATGCAAGTCAGCAGAATGACCTAATATCGATGCTCATCAGATCAGAATACCTTCTGCAAACCTTCATCTTCTCAGAATGTGTTATCCTAACGACGAGATGCAGCATTTACAGCCAATCACCAGACTTTTAAATGACAGGTTACATTTATATGAAGGTTATAACCTGAGTTGCATCTTTCCTTCTCACAAAAAACAAGTCGGTGACTGAACACACACACGCACACACACAGAGTTTGATAATGTGTGCATGTGGTTTGTCCAGGGATGGGGGGGGCATGAACTGTTAACAGTGAAAAAAAAGCAAACGAATGATTTGAAAGCCTTTTGTCCTTTAGGCTGTGGCCTTTCCACAAACTCTAAATGTGGTCTCGAGAGATGGGCTCAAACATTCAACGCTGCAGCTTACAGGTTGGCTTGGAGGACAGCGGCTACGCAAAGCAAAGGAGAGAGACTTGAACATGGATACACAGCTAGAGAGATAGAGGGATTAGAGGCAGATAACTGAACACACAAAGACACATGTAACATACAGATGGGTGTGGAGTTTCCGGGTGAAACCATCATGTGACGGTGCATATTGTGGAGCCGACAGCTCAGCAGACAGGCGTGAAATGTGAGAGAAACGGTGTCTAATAGAAGGTTCTTCGCACCACGTTGTTACATAAAATCAGAGCGAGCTTTTCCTTCCCCTTTTTGTCTTCCATTGCCTCTTTGCCACAGACACGCCGTTTGCTTTCTTAGTTCAGCAACCTCCTTCAGTCTCTCTCCAGGGTGCGGTAGTGTAATAGCCTACACTACATTTTCTGTGATGTTTTCTTTTTTTTCTCTGCTGCTCTCCCTGTTTATGAAATTGCACAAGCTCATATAAAGCAAGTTAATGAGGCCAGTAGGGGGTGGATCCTGCTTCATAGCAAAAAAATAAATAAATAAATGACATGATATTCTCTGTTGTAGCTAACACTTAATCACTTTTGGGGATTTTATGTGAAATTATTCAAACTGTAAATGTCCCTCTGTTGCCACTACCATCAAAGCAATGCCTCCATTAACAGCAGCCCCTCTTTTAAATTTGAGCTCACAGCTATCGGATATTTCAATAGCACCAGCCTTGATTCAAGCCTGCAGTCAATATGCTGTCCGAGTGTGGAGAACGTAAAGTGGCTGATGCTTCTGGGCTGCTTAATGCATAATTAACATGTGAATTAATGGAAAAAGCTGAAGCTGAATCAGACTGTGAAGGGAGAAAGGTGTGCGGAGGAACACGTGAACGGCTCCCTTCAAAACTAGTACAGCCACAGTCAGAAGGGAAAACTCTCAATGGGACAAATGATGAAGCAAGCTGTAATTGTAAAATGACTCTCTTTGATGAGGAGCTCTAAATGTGAGGATTCAAATATGTTGGTGACTGTCCTCGTCATCTGTTTTTATTTTACTATAATGCTGCACATATTTCATTCATATTAAACATCGCTGTTTAGGCTGCAATAAGAATACAAAAAACACCAAAGATGAACTCCGTCCCGTTGATGACTACGGACCGCGTTCACAGCCAAACATCCCAAAATTCAACAAGTCATTTCCCCACATAACCTCTTCCACGCTGCGTCCCGCTGAACTTTCTGTCGGCAGACGAGCAGACACACACTTTGCTGTCTCTCTGCCAGTTGGGAGATTTTCACTGCAGCTGTTTTATGCCGCACCATCGGCGGCAGAAGCAGAAACACATCCTTGTAAAAGCATCCTTGTCTCTGCTTCCCGCCGCCCGACGGGATTACAGCGGCTTGTTACAGCGACATGAATTCACCCGCTCTGGAGTTGACGCAGCGTGTCTTACCTTGAGTTGTCGCGGCTTGGAGAAGTGTGGCTGCGTGTGTTCGCAGAACCCCTTATCCAAGATGGGAACTCTGGTCAGCTCTACTCGAGGAAGCAGCAGATACACGATGACTATAAATGTGTGGCCGATGTGCAAGGAGCGTCAGAGAGGTGAAGTAGCCGCGGCTTCTGCTCCGGAACGACTGACCTGTTCCTCGATGAGAATTAGTTTGCTTGTTTCTGACTGGCGTCCTCCCTCCCTCCCTCCCACTCACTCACTCACTCACTCACTCACTGTCTCCCACCCATGCAGGGGTGGATTGGCCATCGGGAGTACCGGGACTTTTCCCGGTGGGCCGGTCACTAATGGGCCGATGGACGGCCGTTTTTTTTTTATTATTATTTATTTATTTTATTTATTTATTTATTTTTTGCCATGCCTCGCCTTGGTTTGATAACTAGTGTAACTCTCCCGGGCGGCCCGGGGAGAGAGACGTGCACCAGCTCGGCCCACAGTGATCAGCTGCAGACAGAGAGGTGAGAGAGGTGAGACTTGATGATTGGCCCGGGGGCTTGTCTATCTACAGAATGGCCCTATGAGAGGCTTTAGAGGCCCAGGAATCCCACCCACGCATGTTCTAGACCCCGCCTCGTCCAATCACTTTTAATGATGAGGAGTCGATGACGAGAGACGGCGCGAGAGAAAAAAACAACAACAACATAACACCACACGAAAAACACAAATGGAGAAGGAAAGTAAAAAACGCAAAGGCGGAGCAGAAAAATTGAGGGAAAAGAAAAGAAAAGCTCTAGCAGCACAGGCTGCTAAAAGTTTAACTATCACGCAGATGTTTGCAGCAGGGGCCGGCCTGGCCGGAGCTAGCAGCACCGAAGCAGGTCCGTGTCCTTCACGTGAGTCTGACAGTGACAGAGAGGCTGAAGGGAGTGAGGCTCCCATCACTGCCCTCATGGTGCAGGAGGAGGCTGTAAAGAAATGTTGAGGAAGAAGAGACTCCATGTGAAGGAGGTAGCAGGTATGTGCCTTCCAGAATAGTGTGGATAAACATTCATTCAAATAAATGGTTCAGAACGGTTGCTTAACTGTCTATGAACTTTACTTGACATAATAAATAGCAAACTCTGGATGGTGTGGTGTCTTACAACTAAATCTAGTTATCTAAAGTATTGGAAAACAATAACCATATTCACCTATAATGACATCCCCCAAATCAGGTCACCAGAGTTAAAGTGTTTACAACTTAACAAATATGTATGCTTTACATATTTTTTTCAGTCAGTGTTTATGGTTTATTGTCCTTCAACAGTTTAACATACAGTTCAAATTAATAAAACACTGATTAACTATATTACAGTAAAACATCTGCATACATATTACTCATGATGCAGTACACAAATTACAAGTATTTCCTCTTATGTCATGCTTCATTGTCTATACATTATGTGGAGCTGTACTATCTTTCGTTTGTCCATTTTTCAGATCAATATACTATTGTTTTCCATACTTTAGCCAACTAACCAAAGTTCTGATTGCGTGCAGACTCATTATTTGCATGTAATGTTGTTCAGACTTAACTTATTCCACACTATTCCTCTACTTTTCACGTCCAGGTTTGTGATAGGCGACAGGCCCAGTACATCATCTCCTGTGGAGATGATCTCACCAGAGACGACTCATGATTCACTGCTTGTACCTGTATGAGTGAGTGATAAATAAACACTCTTGAATCTTAAATCCTTTCTCCAGTATCCTTCTTAAGAGCAAGTGAGCAACACAATGCGTAGTTATCATTTATTTTATCCAAGGCTTCAGAATATAAAGGGATATTGTTTAGTATAGTGGTGTTATTAAGAACTTATGTGTTTGAACATCAACGGGGCGATATCTGCGCGTGGATTGTAGTGGGCCGGTCTGGACCAAAAAGTCCAGGGCCAAATTTTTGTCCCAGTCCACCCCTGCACCCATGAGAAATAAATACTCTTTAATATCTCTCTCTCTGGGCTGCACGGTGGTGTAGTGGGTAGCACTCTCGCCTCACAGCAAGAGGGTCCTGGGTTCGATTCCCGGGTCGGCCCGGGTTCCTTCTGTGTGGAGTTTGCATGTTCTCCCTGTGTAAGCGTGGGTTCTCTCCGGGTTCTCCGGCTTCCTCCCACAGTCCAAAAACATGCAAGATGGGGATAGGTTAATTGATGACTCTAAATTGCCCGTATGTGTGAATGTGAGCGTGAATGGTTGTCTGTCTCTACATGTCGGCCCTGCGATAGACTGGCGTCCTGTCCAGAGTGTACCCTGCCTTCGCCCAATGACAGCTGGGATTGGCTCCAGCCCCCCCGCGACCCTAAATACAGGATAAGCGGCAGAAAATGGATGGATGGATGGATCTCTCTCTCTCTCTCTCTCTCTCTCTCTCTCCCTATGACATCAGCCTTTGGCAGATGGATTCACGTGGGGAGGGATGACGTTTATATGAAAGTGCAGTTAAAATAAATACGGGGGACACACCAGAGTAACTCCTTTGAAACTAAAAGCTAATGATAAAAAGGGAGCATGAATTAAGTTTGTAAAAGTGGGGGGAGAGTAGTCTGAATTGGGTTCTGGAGCTATGCCCCACCTCATACATCGCACTCATCCGCCAGCCGCGAGCGATTCCAAGCCAGTGAGCGTCGCATCCACCATGAGGCGCTGAGAAACCACGCCGCATCGCTTCTCCTGCGAGTGCTGCTCACGTTGGCCCATGTTTTCTGTTCACTCGCTCACCCGTATCAGGTGATACCCTGCAAGGGTAACTATTGGCTCTTGTCTCAGACCTTCCCCGAGGTGATTGGTGGAGTGACGAGCACTCAGCATGTGACCTCTACAATGAGCTTCCGCCCACGGAAGCAAACAGGGCGGCCGTAACGTATAAGTACAGCGATGTATGTGACGGTAATCTTTGTTGTGGTGTAAATAATATTCAACAGAGTATTTTGACAGCGAGGCTGTCTGCAACGTGTAAGCAATAAGGTACGCTCGAAAAATCCATCGTTTTTTCGTTGCCTCTTTGTATTTTCGACATTGCGAGAAGAAAAGTGATACGCGTGGCATGCTGGGAAAATGACGTCGTCACCGGTCTCTCGTATAAACCGGGCGCATTGTGCAATTCTATTGAAATTCCTTGTTGTATTTTTACATAAACTAGTATGAAAACACCTTATGTTTGGTATATAGAGAGTCAGTGTCCTGGACAATAATTAAATGGATACTATATTGATGTATCAGTAATCAATATTTTTTTCCGCCCATGACAGAAGCTGGCCAAAGCCAGGGAAGACAGTCTAATCATGCCTGCCGAGTTTGACTTTGGGCAGTTCAACTTTCTACTTCAGGACTGAGATTTTCTTGTGTTTACTTCACAGAAATAGGAGTTACAGGCAGCAGATCTGTCTCCCACACGCTCCCTGCTGTGATTAAATCTGACCACTAGATGGTAGACTAACACAATCTCAACCATGACTGGAGCTCCGCGGGCCTGCTTCCTTGGTCATACAATAAATGGCCAAGGTTTTTTTGCTTGTCTCTGATAGGATTCTTCTCACACCAGCTGCAAACACAAATGTGACCTCTCATGTGTTTTGAGGGTATGTGAGGGAATAAAACAATTTAACACATTCTGCTATCCAGGGTTATTGCTCCCTAAAAACAAAGGGAGGCTATTTCAAGTCGGGAGTGAGAGAGATTTCTGGGGCCATTTTTCTTTTTTGAGTGACCTTGCTACACCTCAGGAGGAGGAGGAAATAGTTTGACCCAAATCCTCGTTGGTGCCCTTGAAGACACACTCTTATAATAACCTCAGGAATCTGGAGACCACCTCTACTCCTCCCCCTCCTCTCTGTTGTGATCTTCATGTCCTAACTTTTATTCCACCTCCTTTTTTTGTCAGTGAGTACCTTCACTTTCACTCTCAGACCCACAAGGCACCCACAGGGCCTTCAAAATCCATCTGACAGAGCCTAAAATAATCAACCTAGTTGTGAGAAGAGGGCTTACCAGTAACAGTCGATCACTTTCTCATTCCCTCCTTTCACAGCTTCCCTGCCATCCTCTAAGTGTGAGAACTGCCAGCCAGATGAGAATCAGAATCTGATGAGAATTCCTTCATTTTATTAGGATTTATTTGTCAAGTGGGTAACAAAATTAAACTCGAAAACAAACCGAGTTTACGTATATATATATCAACACTGTTGACACTGCCTTGTCACCCAGTAATACTACTGTACCCTGTAAATAGGTCACCATCATTCAAAAATTATTTACTGGGTGATTCCCATGTAAAACAGTTGTTATTTCCTTACTCCCTATTTTGCCTCATTCCATTCTACTTAAACAGAGGTATCCAGTGAGTATGTTATTGATATCCTGCATACAATTATGCAGTGATCACAAGCTGTTCCATCACTTCCATGGCCACAGGTGTATAAAAGCAGCACTCGGCACGCAGACTGTTTCTACAAACATGTGAAAGAATGGGTCGCTCTCAGGAGCTCAGTGAATTCCAGCGTGGTACTGTGATAGGATGCCACCTGTGCAACAAGTCCAGTCATGAAATGTCCTCACTCCTAAATATTCCAGTCAACTGTCAGTGGGATTAGAACAAAGTGGAAGTGATTGGGAACGACAGCAACTCAGCCAAGAAGTGGTAGACCACGTAAAATGACGGAGCGGGGTCAGCGGATGCTGAGGCACATAGTGCACAGAGGTCACCAACTTTCTGCAGAGTCAATCACTACAGACCTCCAAACTTCATGTGGCCTTCACATTAGCTCAAGAACAGTGTAGAGAGCTTCATGGATGGGTTTCCATGGTGATCAGCTGCATCCAAGCCATACATCAGCAACTGCAATGCAAAGCGTTGGATGCAGTGGTGCAAAGCACGCCGCCACTGGACTCTAGAGCAGTGGAGACGTTCTCTGGAGGGACCAATCACACGAGTCTGGGTTTGGCGGTTGCCAGGACAACGGTACTTGTCATACTGCATTGTGCCACGTGTAAAGTTTGGTGGAGGGGGATTATGGTGTGGGGTTGTTTTTCGGACAATTCCATGCTCCCAACTTTGTTCCAACATGACTGGTCACCAGTGCACAAAGCAAGGTCCATAAAGACATGAAGGAGAGAGTTTGGTGTGGATGAACTTGACTGGCCTGAACAGAGTCCTGACCTCAACCCGATAGAGTGAATTAGAGTGGAGACTGAGAGCCAGGCCTTCCCTCCAACATCAGTGTGTGACCTCACAAATACACTTCTGGAAGAATGGTCAAAAAGTCCCATAATCACACTCCTAAACCTTGTGGAAAGCCTTCCAGAAGAGTTGAAGCTGTTATACAGGGATTTAAATGAATGCCGTCCCGTTGTCCCGGGGACTTAATAAAATAAATTGTCTTCGGAAGGATAAATATTCTAACTCGGTCCGACCTCGGGCCGACCTCGGGATAATATAAGTTTTCATCACTATTTGCAAACCAGAACGGTGGTCGGTGGAAAGAGATTCATGTGAAAAGGTAATGTTGTTCTATGAGACAAGTGGCAACAATGTTGCAGCCTGTTGCGCTCGCACTGCTTACCGCTCGAGCTCGGACGAGACGAAGATATAACTGTCACCAGAGATCAGCTGACTGTCACTGTGCTAGCTACTACTACTACTACTACTCAATACGATGTTGCGCTGGCTGAAGCCTAAAGAGTGTACCCAGCCCCAGGACATAGCCCAACCAGGCCCAAGTCACCCAGGACGATGTGAGAGTGATGGCGAAACAACCTTTCCCACAGATCCTGAGGTAAGCTAACGCTACAGAATCTCCACTCTCTCAGCAACGACAGCTGCTACATTGAGTCTCAGGGCAGAAAGCTTTTAGTGGCTAACGATGCCAGTAAGCTAGGAAGGTAAGAAACTGTGTTTTGGGACGATTCAGGACGGTTCAAAATGATTTTCGGGACGTTTTCGGGACGTTTCCGGGACGGTGGTGAAAAAAGTTCATTTTAATCCCTGTGTTATAGCTGCAAAAGGGTGGACCGACGTCATATTAAACCCTATGGATTAATTAAGAATGTCACTTAAATTCAAATGTCAAGGCAGGTGAGCGAATACTTTTGGCAATATAGTGTATATCAAAACTGAGTATTTGCGTACATGATGTGTATGTGTATATGTGTATAAAAAACTGCCTATTTACTGTAAAAGGAAGGAATGAAAGGTTATCGGCGCTCTGGAACTGGTGACCTCTGTCTCAGTAAGTGGTGACCCCTCAGACAGCTGAAGAAATATCATAGATCAGCTAGGATAAGAATAGCATCTGGAAGCTGGCCTATGGCCAACACTGAAAACATCTAATTGGGTAATTAACGGCAGCACACACTGATACATCCAGTTGAAGCTTCAAACAATCACTATCCTTGTCTGTAAAGACTCTAAACTAATGAGTTCTCCTGACAGTTAAGCTGCTTCTACGACGCAAACACTGGGAAACTTTAGCATGACCCAAGTCTGATCTAAAGACACATTTAATGAAAAACATTCCACTGAAGTCATGGTTCTTTCATCTGTTTTCTTTTTTCCCTTTCCTGCTTAGTCTATTATGTCTGGTGAATATATTTTCAGACTACTATTGATATTTTAAAAAGTATGCAGCTCGTTTCTAACCCACTGCTGAAGTCAAGGAGCCATTGCTCACTTTACATCACAACTCAAATATAGCTGCAGCAATTAAGGCCAACTTCCTATGGTACATTAAGCATGTGTGAGAAATCCTTCTCTATTACTGTATTATTCATTTCTCAATGTGGGACAGTGCAGACATGCAATGTCAATACTAATGAAATGAACTTGAACTTTGGTGGGGCACAGCACACTTAACTGTAGAGATAACAGGAATGTATCAAAATCACATTAATTTTTGTCCGTAAGCAGTACAAATAATGAATGGATAAGGGGGTTTGGTGGAGCCCTTTTAATGGGAATAATGAATCATTCCATTAATCTTTTTCTTTATTTCATTTCTCTATGCATCTCTTGCTTTCTCTCTCTTCCTTCCATCACTTTAGCCATCAGAGGAGGAGTGAAGTAATTACAACCTGCCTCTGACCCACACTGGCCCGCAGCCCAATGAGGAGGACCTGTGGATGGGGCCACGGAAATAGAAGGAGAAGAAGCAGAAAAAAGACATATTATGAGACAGACTGACAAAAAACAAATGGGAAAGGGGAGGAAGAAGAGATAGCAGAAGGGAAGAAACAGAGAAGAGAGTGACTGAGAGATGGATGCTGATGAGTGACAGAAGGAAGTAGAAGAGGGCAGGCAGGATGACGGGATGGGGTGAGCAGGATGGCAGAGGGAGTAAAGGAGGGTTAGCTTTCGACAAAAAGCCTGGGAGACAATCCAGGAAAACACATGGTGAGTGTGTATATTCCCGTATACATGAGGGGGAGGGTGGGGCAGGAGTGGGTGGAAGGAGTGGTGAGTAGTGTTGTTTTTGGCGGCCTGTTTTACTTTTAGTTTTAGTCTAGTCTTTGTCTCAAGCTATCATTTAGTTTTTATCCGTTTTAGTCATGCTCATCCTATATTTAGTCTAGTCAAGTTTCAGTCGACTAAAAGTCTGAGCATTTTAGTCTTATTTTGGTCAGAATTGTCCATGACTATTTTAGTCTAGTTTTAGTTGACGAAAACTGATGACATTCTAGTCTAGTTTTAGTCAAAGATTGTATTTAGCCAAACCCATTTCACAATTAAACAAGGTTATTATTATATTATTATTACTAGCTTATACACTCAGAAGATGCTCTGATTTGAATTTACAACATATTATTTTACTAACCAAAAATGTTATCGTCACATGACCAGCATTTTCGCATCTGGTCTTGTTTTCCTCATATAAAGGATAAAGGTTAGGTGACAACGATATTTAGTCATAATTTTCATTCACAAAAGCAACACTACCCAGATACACATTTTAATACAGTATAACTGTCAAAAAATAATGCCAATAAATATTACAAATATTTATTGGCATTATTTTATACTTTATATTTTTTTAATTATTTGACTCTCTTTCTTCTCTTTCTCTTATAACTGCAGCTATATTACTTCCCGAGGGATTACTAAAGTACTCTGATTCTGATTTCCACAGATATCTATGAACAAATATAAATGAATGCGAATGAGGTCGCAAACTACAATAATCCTACAGATTGCGTCGAACATGATGTAACTTCTCATGTCTTCCTGTCAAATCTTGGAAGGCCGACTGGAGCGCAGCGTTTAAGCTCCGCCTCCTGCTGCTCCGCTGATCTCGTCTGCTTTCCAGGTGAGGCGCAGTTCATCTCCAACGAGCAGACTGATAACGCGACTTAACGAGACGAAACAACGTTACAACATTTCGTCTTGCCTCGTTTTGGTCAACGAAAATGAAGACACATTTTATCATAGTTTTTATTTTGTAAACCACATTAAGTCTCGTTTTTTTCCCGTCTGCAATATTGCATTTTCGTTGCGTCTCGTCTCGTTATCCTCACGTGATAAAGGTTCTTTGACGACGATATTTCGTCACAATTTTCGTTAACGAAAGCATCACTAGTGGTGAGGTAGATGGAGTTAGGTACACTACCCAGCAAACATTTTCTCGACCATCGTCTAGATCAAGACGTCCAATCGACGTCGCATCACGACGTGACTTTAATTCGACTGTTTTTCGACATCATAAAATAATATCATGGCAAATATGACCTTATTAAATATGCATTTCAGAGAGGTTTAACGGAATAAACACTGACAGAAAAACGTTTGCTCGACCTGCGTCTAGATGAAGACGTCCAATCGACGTCGCATCACGACGTGACTTTAATTCGACTTTTTTTCGACATGATAACATTAGGGGGAATACGATCTCAAAGAAAACATATTTAACTGAAAAAACACTGTCAAGAATGATTTCCTCCATCTACTGCTGTGCCGAGATGCAGATATCCAATAATGTGGGCAGACAGGTTGATTTGACGTCTATCTGAGGGGCTGAAATGACCAACGTCATTTAGACGTTGTTTCAACAACATATCAACGCACGGATGCTAAAAAAAACTATGCGAAATGATGGAAATATGTTCATGAATTTAAGAAAATAACGTAGTAACATATTGGCAATGTGGGTTAAAATGTTTGTGATTCTAGCATCCATCTAGGAACTATTTTTCCTGGCGTAGTTAGCGCACCTAGCGGTTTCCTACGCATGCACAAGAAGAACTTTGCAGCGTCAGTTGACGAGGAGGAGACACAGACACCTGTGAAAGGTGAGTTACTAAAAGTACTGTAATTCAAAATGAAACCATGTTTGGTAAGACATTATACGTTTATCAGTTGCATGTTAGAGTTTTGATTGTGTTGCTGCATCGTGTATTGTTACAGATAGCTGTTTTTTTGTTGCTTTTATCCGTACCCGAGCGGCGGCTAGCAGCCGAGTTAGCTGCCGTGTGAAACTAGCCCTGAGTTAGCTCACAGGCTACGTGAGGTGCTCGATGCTAAACCGAGCCGAACATCTGTGCAACTCTCGGTTTAGCATCGTTACAGAACCATAACACTTTAAGGGCCCTCCAGACCGGCGAAAACGTTGTTTTTTCTCCGTCTTCCTCGGCATTGTTTCAAGAATATTTGCATTTAGACGGATCCACCGAAAACGCTGTAGTTCATATGCCAGGCCTAAAACGGGACGGAGAGACAGAGCATGCGCAGAAGGTTTTCGCTCTATAATTTGTTCTTGCCATCTATAAAGTGCATTTAACATCTGAATAGGCGCTCTGTAAAAATGTTTATTTTTTTTCTCATGCCCTCTCTCCAGCTGCTGTGAAGAGATGGAGTCCAAAGGCCACAGATGCAGAAATAAAGTGATTCAGAACCACCTTAAACAAGACCCCACAGGACTGCAATAAAAAGGAAGTCAATAAAACATGTATACATATATATATATATATATATATATATATATATGTGTTGTGATATATATATATATATATATATATATATATATATATATGGTCCTGAATGCTGTCTTTTTTTTTTTTTTACCTGAGATTAGTCCATGTACTACTTGTATTTTACAGTATGGGTGAACATTACTCGATTATTTTTAACTTTATCACAGGTGAGTTTATTTACTATGAAAGTTTTGACCAGGTTCACCATTCCTGTGATATTTTAAGTTTAGGTTGCCAAATGTGAAATTTGCTGGTGTTGTCTATCGGACTTTTTGACCTATTTGCATTTTAAGGATGTTTTTGCTGAAATTGATAAGTTAATTTAAATAGTTGTAGATTAGAGCATTGAGAATTGCACATGTATACAGCACAAGAGCTGTGCTTGTCATAGAATGTATGGATGTGGTAATGGCAGTTAGTTGAAACTCGATTTAGGTAAACATATTTTTAAATGCAATACATTACATGTGTACGTCGCTTATGTTGTAAGTCGCTTTGAACAAAAGCGTCTGCTAAATGACCTAAATGTAAATGTAAATATGTATTTTGACAAAGGTTGATATGTCGTCGAAACGACGTTGAAACGACGTGAATTGATGCCGTCGAAGAGCCGTCGAAATCCGACGTCAGAAAAACTTTCATTTCAGCACCTCTGGTAGACGTCGAATCGACCTGCCTGACCGACGTCGATTAGACGTCAAATAGACGTGACCCAGTAAATGTCGGGTTGGACCCCCTTTTTTCCTTCAGAACTGCCTTAATCCTTCGTGGCATAGATTCAACAAGGTACTGGAAACATTCCTCAGATAGTTTGGTCCATATTGACATAATAGCATCACACAGTTGCTGCAGATTTGTCGGCTGCACATCTGTGGCCATTTGGCCTCCACAGTGTTTCTTGAACATTGTCATGTTCAAGAAACCAGTCTGAGATGATTCGCGCTTTATGACATGGTGCGTTATCCTGCTGGAAGTAGCCATCAGAAGATGGGTACACTGTGGTCATAAAGGGATGGACATGGTAGGCAACAATACACAGGTAGGCTGTGGCGTTGACACGATGCTCAATTGGTACTAACGGGCCCAAAGTGTGCCAAGAAAATATCCCCCACACCATTACACCACCACCACCAGCCTGAACAGTTGATACAAGGCATGATGGATCCATGCTTTCATGTTGTTGACGCCAAATTCTGACCCCACCATCCGAATGTCACAGCAGAAATTGAGACTCATCAGACCAGGCAACATTTTTCCAATCTTCTATTGTCCAATTTTGGTGAGCCTGTGTGAATTGTGGCCTCAGTTTCCTGTTCTTAGCTGACAGGAGTGGCACCCGGTGTGGTCTTCTGCTGCTGTAGCCCATCCGCCTTAAGGTTCGACGTGTTGTGCGTTCAGTATGCTCTTCTGTATACCTCGGTTGTAACGAGTGGTTATTTGAGTTACTGTTGCCTTTCTATCAGCTCGAACCAGTGTGGCCATTCTCCTCTGACCTCTGGCATCAACAAGGCATTTGCGCCCACAGATCTGCTGCTCACTGGATATTTTCTCTTTTTCTTTCTTTTTGCTACATAGATTTGGCTGTCATCGGCATAGCAATGGTGGTCAATGTTATTATTTTGCATGATTTGTCCTAGTGGGAGCATATAGATGTTGAATAAAGTCAGCCCCAAGATTGAACCTTGGGGGACTTTGGTAGGTTCTGATACAAAGTTGCCAATGGAAACAAAATAGTTCCTATCTTGTAGATATGACTTGAACCAGTTTAAGACTGTGCCTGAGAGCCCCCAAGTCACTGAGAGGACCGGATGGGCGATAGATCACTATGATGTTGAGCTTGAAAGGAAGGGTGACAGAGACGGCGTGGAATTCAAGTGCAGGGGAAGGACCTGGTAGGACCATCTGGTTGAGATGATGAGGCCAGTTCCTCCTCCTCACCCTGTTCGTCTTGGGGAGTGTGAGAACGGAGTAGGCAGTTGTAAGGGCAGCTGGAGTGGTAGTGTTTTCTGGGGTTCTTGGATGGGTTACAGCCTCGAGTGAAGGGTCTCTGGTAAAATCTTCTCCAGTGTGATGTCCTGACTGGGATAAGACACATGGCTGCGTTGGGGGGGGGATGTTATGCCTACCTCAATGGATTTCCTCGATGGACTCCCTTGTCTTTGTTCAGCTGTCTTCGTTCTGATGTCCTGACGCTACAGCTGACGCTCTAGTGACAGCCTTTTAAGTGCTCAGTTTACCTCATGCACTGACTGTGACCCCTCCCTCCAATCAAGTCTATTGACTACAGCTGAGCTGGCTGAAACTAGCTGATCGCTAACTTAGCATAGAAAGCTCCACAAGAATTTAAACAACAAGCTATCAACACAAGACTAAATGTTACAACTAGCTTTACTCACACAATGCCTAAACCCAAATCTACAATTAGTTTCTGACTTACCAGCAAGAGACAAAGCAGCTTTCTTCCTTTCTCCCCATTCCGATGGTTTTCTTCCCCATTCTGATGCTCGGTTTGAACTGCAGCAGATCGTCTTGACCATGTCTAGTTGAGTGATTGGCTGATCAGAAATTTGCGTCAAAGAGCAGTTGGACAGGTGTGCCTAATAAAGTGGCTGGTGAGTGTGTATATATATATATATGGCTCCAGGGTGGGGCCCCGGTGATGCTATTCCGGGTGACGTAAACTTCCTTGATTGTTTGGCTGTCAAGGGGGCTTTGGAACCGCTCTTAGTCTGACCTGTCACCTAGGACCTGTTTGCTTTGGGAGACCCTACCAGGGCATTAAGTCCCGGACAACATAGCTCCTAGGATCATTCAGGTGCTCAAACCCTTCCACCACGTTAAGGTGTCGGTTCAAGGAGTTTTTTTTTTATATTTACAGATATATTTATTGTGGGGAAACCTGAGTACCAGGAGAAAACCCTAAATATTTTGGGGATTTAGTGGGAAACCTGGTAACTAGGAGACCCAAGCTGACACAGGGAGTACATGTGAACTCAAAACAGAGGGTAGCGGCGTCTCTGTGAGGCAGGAGAAAACCCTAAAGTGCATGTTTTGGGGATTTAGTGGGAAACCGGAGACCCACGCTGACAGAGGGAGTACATGCAAACTCCACACAGAGGATAGCGGCGTCTTGCTTTGGGAGACCCTACCAGGGCATTAAGCCCCGGACAACATAGCGCCTAGGATCATTCAAGTGTTTACACCCTTCCACCATGGTAAGGTGTCGGTTCAAGGAGGGTTTTTTTTAATCCATACATACATTTATATATGTATACATTGTTGGAAAACCTGAGTACCAGGAGAAAACCCTAAATATTTTGGGGATTTAGTGGTGAACCTGGTAACCAGGAGACCCACGCTGACACAGGGAGTACATGTGAACTCAAAAGCGTCTCTGTGAGGCTGCAGTTCTGAGCGCTCTACCACCGTGTTGCTGAATGATGGCGGGTTTGGAAGGAGTGGTCAGGTAGATGGAGCTGACGGAGTTGGAGGAGGAGGAGGAGGAGAGGGAGGTAGATGAGCAGGGAGGGAGGGAGGGTGGAAAGACAAAGAGGGGAAGGGGTGAAGTGTGGAGAGAGGAAGGGGGGAGATACTGTTGTCCAGCCCACGCTGAACAACCAGCAGCCTCCTCCACCTTGCTGTCGCTGCCACACCAGTTTTTCCAGCGGCTGAACATACCCCTCTTCTTTTGCTTCTCCTCCCGCTTTTTCTCCTCCTTGGCTTCCTTCTTCATCTCCTTCTCCTGCATCTTGTCCTTCATCCTTTGCAGCTCTGCCTGCGGGTCCTGGATCTTCTTCTTGAAAAGAGAAAAGACTCCTCTCCTCTTCTTCAGTTTCAGACAGAGCTTCTCCAGGTCCTTGTTGTCCTCCTGGACCTCTTTGACTTTGGCCTGAGAGCGATATGCTTCATTAGCCAGGTCTTCCTCCATTGATTTGACGAGATCCCACATCCGTTGGAGGTCTTCCTCCAAGCTCTGCTTCTTCTCAGTCAGATATTTGTTGTTGTCCTCCACCTCTTGTAGCTTTCTCGCCAATACGTTGTTCTTGGACAGCTGCCTTTTGAAATTTGCATCCTTTTGGGCTATCTGCAAAGCTACCACTTGGGTGAAATGGCTTTGTTTCTCTGCCAGGTCCTTTGTGAATACGTCGTCCATTTTCCTTTTTTCAGCCTCCAGTTGGTTGACCATTGTATCTAGCAGGCTGACGCTTGTCTCCAAGCGCTGCTGTGACATGGCTAGGTCCTTTCGGAACTTGGCTACTTCCTTTCTCTCTTCCATCAGTAGGGCGTTCGCAGCCAACTCTTTCAGAAGCTCAGCTTCTAGAGTGTTGCATCGTGTGTGCAAGGCTATGTTGCTCTCCAGGAGTTCAGTCTCTCTGCTCAGCTGCTGACTGAGATCACAGACCAGATCCTCCTTATCTTTCCTGAGTTGCAGGATTTGGGTGTCCCCCTGGCGGACCCGCTCTTCCAAAAGGGTCACCTTCTCCTGGTCTTGAGTGTTGCTTTGGTGCGAGAGCTTCTCTATTTCTGCCTCGTACCTTGCCGCGATCTCGTCAAATCTCTGTTGACTGAGGCACTGGGCGGCTTCACAGACAGAAGGTTTGTGACCATACTGACGTGCTGGACAGCCCCCCGGACCGCCAGCAGATCTTTGCTGGTTTGCTTGCTGGGTTCTTCCGTCTATGGCACAGGCTGTAGTAGATTGGGGCAGACTGGATTTGTCTGACGTAGACTGCATCGCTGTCAATTGAAATCCGTCAGTAGTAAATCATCCTGTATGAAACATATTACATATCTGTAATAGATTGTATCTGTAATAGATTGTATCTGTAATAGATCGTATCTGTTGTAGATCGTATCTGTAATAGTTCGTATCTCTAGATCAGAATCTCCTGCAACACCACGATGAATGATGTGCTCGCCTGCTATTTATAGACTCTGTAGACTCTTGGATCAAAGCCACTGCCTTTGATCCCTTGATGTCAGATTCCGGAATCAAAGCCACTCCCTTCAATCACGTGATGTCACTCTGTGATGTCATCAGAATGGATAGAATGAATGACAGAATGAAGGAAAAAATTTAAATAATGCACATCACACTGATCCATTTTTTTGTTGTTGGATGGAATGGAAAGATGTCATTCATTTACATTTTGAACTTAGCCGGAGCAACAGTGTGGTAAGGGAGTGCAAGCAGTCGATGGTCACAGCCCTAATAGCATTATATTTCTTGATGCCAAATTTGAAGGCTCTAGAAGGCTAGATTGCTGGCTGTTAGGGATTTCATTCTAAATTAAGCCTCTAAGGAGAAAATTTGCATGTAAATCCATGTACCAAACCATTTCTGTGTGTATGCACAACAATTAGAAGCATTTAATCTGAATTTTAAGACAACCAAGTGGGTGCCACGACAGCTCGTAAAGATGAGCCCCCCCCCCCCCCCCCCCACACACACACACACACACATACACATAATACACACACAAAGAAGTCACGATGATAATTATTAAAATACATCAATTGCTTTTCAACTTCTTCAGAGGGAGAAAGGGGAAGCAGAATGTGAGTGAAGGGGAGCCAGAGCTGTGAGCCCTCTTGCTAGATGGCTGCTGGCCTTGAAGCCTGCAGGCTCTGAATGGCACATTTGGCATTGGGAAGTTTACTCCGAGCTCTCAAAGCTATGATGCATTTTGCTTGTATCCCAATAGCTGTGCGTTCTGCTTAGCTGACCTCTTCTCTCTGCCTAACCTGAAAACAGGATTTGTCCAGGAGTGGAGGGTCTTAAACAGTGATCACTTGATGCACTTGTGTAGGCGAAGATCATCGCTCATCATTACAAATACAGTGACTAATGATGACGATTCAAAGGGAAACATAATGTTCATCTCACACCTGGCAGACATGCCGGTTAGGAATTCTGTACGGATGCTCTCTTGGCCATATCTGATCCCACCAGGTTGTTGAGAGGACAAATGTCCACTACTTGGTGACCACACGTTATAAGTATACTGTACTTTGGGCTACTTTAGGTAAATATTTCTGTTAAAAGAATTTGTCCGTAAACTAATAAATTCACCCAAGGAGGAGATCGGAGACATAAGTAAAGTCGACGTCTGACTTTAATCTTGTACAAGAGGAGCAGTTACAATGCAACAACGTGTGAGGATGCTACAGAGGAAGTGCTCAAATCACTGTTGTGACTTGAGTCTTTTAAAGGCAGAGGAGATGATGCGTCATTGACAGTGAATCTTCGTGTAGACCAAGACATCATGTGCACAAGGTCCCAGACAACAGTTAGGCATAGCTAATACATGAGGTTATTCATACCTAAGACAAGGTTATACAAAATTCTTAACAGTAGTCATCGTCACGTAGTCCTTGTCTGTGTAGTCATCACAAAATTCTTATAACAATTTCCATTTTCTGCCATTGTTTACTCTGAGGGATGTTGTACTTTGGACTCCACTTGAGGAACACCTGGCAGTAAAATGCAATCCACTCCAGCCCTGGTCCTGCATGGAGTTGTAGAGTGTATATTTAGAGATAATCTGTGTAAATCCAACTTTATGATAATTGTCTACCCCCACCCCACCATCCATTTATACATTAAATAAATAATGTAAAGTTTATCTGTCAAAATCTTGTGGTTACAATTTGCTTGGACATGCATTGTGATGGTGGGTGTAACCAGGGCAGAACCACCAGAAACCATCACCGATGAGACATCATGCTCAGATTTCT
The DNA here is from genome assembly GCA_029853015.1 of Chelidonichthys spinosus. NCBI lineage: Eukaryota > Metazoa > Chordata > Actinopteri > Perciformes > Triglidae > Chelidonichthys > Chelidonichthys spinosus. The sequence goes on along the minus strand of CM056829.1, from coordinate 23,083,010 downwards.
AGTTTATTTTATTATTCCTAGTTTCCTCGTGTCACACACACACACACACACACACACACACATTTTTGGACAAAGGTATTTTCAGCAAATGGAAGCTGCAGCAGACTCAAGGTCTCTTGTAAATGTCTGCGGAAAAAAGACTGTAAGCATTGACACATGAACAAAAAGGTATATGTGTGTGCTTGTGTGTGCAAGCCTCTGCATCAAACTCAACTTGCAAACCCGCACACTGACACACACACACACACACACATACACACAATCCACTAACAAGCAACCTCACAGACACATAGAAGCCCAGTAGTTAGTTCCTGCGTCATTACAGTAGCCATCTGTCAGCATGCAGGCACCGTGTGTACGGATCAACACACACACACACACACACACACACACACACACATACACACACACACACACACACACACACACAGGATGCAGACACATTGCATATCCACAAGCACACACACATTCACCCTGGAAATATCTCACCCTGGTGACCCCTTTCTGCCCTGCACGCCCTGCTAGTAGTCTGATGGATTTCACATGAAGCATTAGATTACTGCCTCAGAGGTGAAAGGTTGCCTGTCCCGAGTGCACCAATTTCTTCGTCCTCATTTCTCTCCATCCCTCCCCACGTGAATCCATCTGCCAAAGGCTGATGTCATTGTCCACCAGTGGGCATCCAGTGTGTGTGAGATGAAATGATGAATGTTGAGGTATAATCCCGTGGTTTTAATCCCGACCACTCCCAATCCGCTGCCTGCCAGCCGGCGAAAGTCTTCTGACGGACACGGACGGTTTGGTTAAACCAGCAACACAAATTTGGGCCTCCAGTAGCCTTTAATAATGGCCTCACATTATTCAAATGTGCTCACCTACTAGGCACACACACAGGGGAGAGAGAGAGAGAGAGAGAGAGAGAGAGATGTGAAAGAGTATTTATTTCTCATGGGTGGGAGACAGTGAGTGAGTGAGCGAGTGAGTGAGCGAGTGAGTGAGGAGTGAGTGAGCGAGTGAGTGGGGAGGGAGGGAGGGAGGACGCCAGTCAGAAACAAGCAAACTAATTCTCATCGAGGAACAGGTCAGTCGTTCCGGAGCAGAAGCCGCGGCTACTTCACCTCTCTGACGCTCCTTGCACATCGGCCACACATTTATAGTCATCGTTTATCTGCTGCTTCCTCGAGTAGAGCTGACCAGAGTTCCCATCTTGGATAAGGGTTTCTGCGAACACACGCAGCCACACTTCTCCAAGCCGCGACAACTCAAGGTAAGACACGCTGCGTCAACTCCAGAGCGCGGTGAATTCATGTCGCTGTAACAAGCCGCTGTAATCCCGTCGGGCGGCGGGAAGCAGAGACAAGGATGCTTTTACAAGGATGTGTTTCTGCTTCTGCCGCCGATGGTGCGGCATAAAACAGCTGCAGTGAAAATCTCCCAACTGGCAGAGAGACAGCAAAGTGTGTGTCTGCTCGTCTGCCGACAGAAAGTTCAGCGGGACGCAGCGTGGAAGAGGTTATGTGGGGAAATGACTTGTTGAATTTTGGGATGTTTGGCTGTGAACGCGGTCCGTAGTCATCAACGGGACGGAGTTCATCTTTGGTGTTTTTTGTATTCTTATTGCAGCCTAAACAGCGATGTTTAATATGAATGAAATATGTGCAGCATTATAGTAAAATAAAAACAGATGATGAGGACAGTCACCAACATATTTGAATCCTCACATTTAGAGCTCCTCATCAAAGAGAGTCATTTTACAATTACAGCTTGCTTCATCATTTGTCCCATTGAGAGTTTTCCCTTCTGACTGTGGCTGTACTAGTTTTGAAGGGAGCCGTTCACGTGTTCCTCCGCACACCTTTCTCCCTTCACAGTCTGATTCAGCTTCAGCTTTTTCCATTAATTCACATGTTAATTATGCATTAAGCAGCCCAGAAGCATCAGCCACTTTACGTTCTCCACACTCGGACAGCATATTGACTGCAGGCTTGAATCAAGGCTGGTGCTATTGAAATATCCGATAGCTGTGAGCTCAAATTTAAAAGAGGGGCTGCTGTTAATGGAGGCATTGCTTTGATGGTAGTGGCAACAGAGGGACATTTACAGTTTGAATAATTTCACATAAAATCCCCAAAAGTGATTAAGTGTTAGCTACAACAGAGAATATCCATCCATCCATCCATTTTCTACCGCTTATCCTGTATTTTAGGGTCACGGGGGGGGCTGGAGCCAATCCCAGCTGTCATTGGGCGAAGGCAGGGTACACTCTGGACAGGACGCCAGTCTATCGCAGGGCTAACATGTAGAGACAGACAACCATTCACACTCACATTCACACCTACGGGCAATTTAGAGTCACCAATTAACCTATCCCCATCTAGCATGTCTTTGGACTGTGGGAGGAAGCCGAGAACCCGGAGAGAACCCACGCTTACACGGTGAAACATGCAAACTCCACACAGAAGAACCCGCCGACCGGAATCGAACCCAGGACCCTCTTGCTGTGAGGCGAGAGTGCTACCCACTACACCACCGTGCAGCCCCAGAGAATATCATGTCATTTATTTATTTATTTTTTTGCTATGAAGCAGGATCCACCCCCTACTGGCCTCATTAACTTGCTTTATATGAGCTTGTGCAATTTCATAAACAGGGAGAGCAGCAGAGAAAAAAAAGAAAACATCACAGAAAATGTAGTGTAGGCTATTACACTACCGCACCCTGGAGAGAGACTGAAGGAGGTTGCTGAACTAAGAAAGCAAACGGCGTGTCTGTGGCAAAGAGGCAATGGAAGACAAAAAGGGGAAGGAAAAGCTCGCTCTGATTTTATGTAACAACGTGGTGCGAAGAACCTTCTATTAGACACCGTTTCTCTCACATTTCACGCCTGTCTGCTGAGCTGTCGGCTCCACAATATGCACCGTCACATGATGGTTTCACCCGGAAACTCCACACCCATCTGTATGTTACATGTGTCTTTGTGTGTTCAGTTATCTGCCTCTAATCCCTCTATCTCTCTAGCTGTGTATCCATGTTCAAGTCTCTCTCCTTTGCTTTGCGTAGCCGCTGTCCTCCAAGCCAACCTGTAAGCTGCAGCGTTGAATGTTTGAGCCCATCTCTCGAGACCACATTTAGAGTTTGTGGAAAGGCCACAGCCTAAAGGACAAAAGGCTTTCAAATCATTCGTTTGCTTTTTTTTCACTGTTAACAGTTCATGCCCCCCCCATCCCTGGACAAACCACATGCACACATTATCAAACTGTGTGTGTGTGTGTGTGTGTGTGTGTGTGTGTGTGTGTGTGTGTGTGTGTGTTCAGTCACCGACTTGTTTTTTGTGAGAAGGAAAGATGCAACTCAGGTTATAACCTTCATATAAATGTAACCTGTCATTTAAAAGTCTGGTGATTGGCTGTAAATGCTGCATCTCGTCGTTAGGATAACACATTCTGAGAAGATGAAGGTTTGCAGAAGGTATTCTGATCTGATGAGCATCGATATTAGGTCATTCTGCTGACTTGCATCTCAGTTTTACATAGTTTTATTCACTGGCAAGGTGGATTTATTTAGCAAATAGGAAAAGAGCTGACATGGTCTTATAATCTAAAAATGCCTGAAACCTATAAGTGTTCACATTTCTACGGTTTGCACTCAATTAAATGGAAGAGTGAGTTTGGACCGCTTACACGGGCCTCTCAACATTACTTCTATTGATTACACAACAGTTCATCAAGAATGGAGTTAGTACAACACTGATTCAATACAAGTAGGTTTCAAGTAATGCCCTTTATGGATGGAAAAGAAGGAATGAGACGAGTAATGCTCCTGTTTACAGTAACATTGGTGGTATCGATCAGCCCACATATTTCTCTGAGTTGACTCACTGCAGTCTGAGCAGAGAGGTTGAAGGAAATGTACTACTTAAAACGGAAAAACAAAGAAGCAAATTGAATATTGCTTATTGATGGTCAATATCGGAGAGAAAGAGAGCAGCATATCCGGCCCTGGCCAGTGGATAAAGGCCATTTTTAACAGATTTTTGATTTCATCAAAGGAAACCTTGCTGTTGCAATGTGGCTATCAATATGCCATTATGGTGAAAATGCTACACCATAATGGAGTGAATTCAGTAAACATCCTTTGAATCTTGTGTGGTTAAATGTGAATGTTTCCTAGCGACATTCTGCTGCTTAGGCACGGGGAACAGAGTCCCAGGCTTTGCTGCAATCTGCAACCAGCACGTCCACAAGCAGAGAGATTTTCCATCGCAGCAGTCAGGATAGTTTACAGATGGTGGTTGTAGGAGATTAAGAGGAGCCTCGATCCATCAACATGACTTTTCAAACCTTCGGTGTAATGTCACACAGTGTTCCCTCCCTGAACCATATTTGGTCGCAATGATCCTTTGTGCCCCAGGGGCTCGGCGAGAACGACAGGGGCAAACGCTGAACATTTAAGGTGGAGAGGATGAAGAGGCACGCAAACGTAGTGGTTAAACCAGAGGAGCCAAAAAAAAATCCAATCAAAACCACTCCTTGCTTGCTTCTGCACATATCACCGCCTATGTTACATAAACATGAGCTTCAGGATAAACAGCACACGCAGCATATGCTTGGGTTGTTCTCCCTTAACTGAGTTTGGTGCCAGAGGTTTCTCATGTCCTGCCCTCCTTGCTCATCTTCTGCCTTCCTGCTCTCACACACTTCCATCTCATCTGTGCCGTCTGTGCCAGCTGAGCCCTCTGTCCCTTGGTGAACTCCTGACATGCTTTCTCTATCTCTGTCTGTCTGTCTGTCCGTCCATCCATATGTGTCTCTGTGTGTTAGTATGCATGTTTGATGTGTCATTTGACACCATCATGTATGTTATTTCCTGCAGAGTGTAAAGGAGGTCTGCATACTGTTTGGCTCCAAATAAGTATGATTGCTCTTTTTCTCTTTTCAATGCAGCGTTTCGATCTGTAAGATCATCCTCAGGCAAGTTTGAAAGAGATCTACTCACTTACCATCCATCAACAATCTGGCAGGGAGAAAAAATATCACAAATACTCCAGAAAATAGAAACACCAGGAAATCCCAAAAATATAGACCACATGTTGTAGAATACAATGTTAAGTCTGACAGGACCTGAAAAACACATGCTGGTCATTTGAGGAGAAGGTAGACATGTTGATGAGATGTTTATTTCCTCCACTGTAGAAAAGTACAGACTATAACTGTAGCGCATTATGCAAAGAGCCAACAAACATGACTTACTTATACGCTCCACGAGTCATATTTATGGCATAATTTACCAGTTCATTACTTCAGAATGATGTGGTGAATGTCTTGCGTAAACATAATTAATGCGAGAGGTTCGGAAATGAGCAAGCATGTCATTGGAATGGTAAATTAGCACAATCATTCCCTGCTAGAACTTACAGTTGTGTGGAAGTGTAATTTGTGAGAAAAAAAAAATCCAAACCAATAAGCAACTGGAAATGCTGGTTAGCTGTAGTCAGACTATAAGAAGAAGAGTGCACACATGGGGACATTTCTGGAAGATACTGTGCTAATAAAAGGAAATGCTAGCTATGATTGCTCACCGCAGCAGGCAGTAAGACTTTATATTTGAAGCACTGCTGGCCTGACCTTGCTTTCACAAACACCACCAGATGTGAAGGCTATAGCGAGATGATAGTCTCACGTAGCCGGATCTCCTCATGGTGCCATGTCCACACTAAAGCAAGCACACCTGCAAACAAGTCACCTTTTAGTTTTGAAGCCCCTTTTACACGTAATGGCGGAAAGACGAGTCAAAATATGTCGCGACCCGGAGCGTTGAGATAGAACTTTGTTTGCCTAACGGTGTCTGTGTTTAGATAGCACCCCGGCTTTGTGGAACGAGTGAGACGTCACACGGTCTCGTCTATGGACTCATCGGCCGTGTGACGTGTTCACTGAGCGTCGGAAATCTGATTAGCTCGATGCATCAAAACAACTATGAAAGGTGAACTTCAACCGCAAGCGAAGTTGCTGTTCATCATAAACATGTGGATGCGTATAACGGCGGCCTCGTATGAGCAACTACCGGCGTTTAATCTTCTTCGGATCTACGCTATGAAAACATAGTTGTTTTAGCTCCCCAGCCACAGCTCCCCACTAGGCTAAAGTTACATACACTCCAGGCACACTAAAACCATTTGAAATCTGGTGTTAATAAATGTGTCCTTTTACCTGAAAAAAATGTTGTCTTTTTACCTTTATTTTTTTCTTGGTGTACATCAGAATGCTTAATTTCTATAAAGCAATCACATTCACGTGGCCAGCACAGGATGCACCAATGGTGCACTTACAAACTAGATTTGTGGATGGGGAGGACAATGGCGATTGATGAGGGTTTAGCCAGTGAAGGTAGCCGTGGTAGCCGACTGAGGCAAGCTAGTAGCAAATGAGGGCTAACTAGTTCTTCACTGCTGAGATTCATGGATTTTGATTGAAAGAAATGAATGACCCAGCGAAAATGTAAGGGTTGGTAGTTGACTACCATTGCATTTTTAATACATATTCGATGGAAATTCACAAAACTAAAATGAACGCAGTCATCCAGCAGGGAGGGAGATTCTGTGATGAAAAAATAAAAACAGTTTTAAAACTGTTGAAAAGAAGTTGAAAAGAAGTCGGATTGTGAAAATCGGTGGTCTTCTTTCTGATGCACGGTCCCAGTAGTACTGGACCACCAACCCTTTAAGTTGCTTAGCTTATACATCCAATGGTCTGCTTGACCTTCAGCTGCACGAGAGCAGCCATCGTATAGCTGTGTTGTATTTGGAGACTAGACAATATTTTGTTACACATTCGTAAGCCAAACTCTCTGGCTGTTGCACTTTCCCAGTGTTACATGAAACAAATTGACAGTTAAAGCCACAAAACATTTACAATGGCAGGAATCCCAGATTGAGGTCACTGCCAAAAGTTTATCAACTGATTCTCGGGCCAACGATCTGTTCACCAAATTTCAGCCAAATGAATTTGTAACCTTTAGAGAGAGATGAGAGAACACATGCAACAACCAACTTCCCTGTCAGAGGTAATGAAAGAACTTCATGTGTTAATACGCACAGAGACATCAGCGGCTCTTTCCCAAAAACACACTTACACACACACACACACACACTTACACACACCATGGGTATGTTGTTTTTTCTTAGTGCAGTGGGACAATAACACCGGGGCCAAGCTATAGACCAGCTGCAAAGCTGCAAACTTTAATGAAAGCAATAAATGAAATGATTCCAATGAATCTCGTAACTTTGTATAAGCAACGTACCACAACAGCACAGCGAGGGAGGAATTCAACTCGTGAAATCTTCATTATCACAGCTGAGGCCAGGGGAAGACTGTTCTACAGACATGGGCATGCACTCACATTAACGCGACCATTATATGTATTGTAATGTAAAGTGAGCTGTGTTGTGATCAAGGCTCACAGTTCTACACACTATAAAAAAATGTTTTCAATCATTTTTGTGCAAACTAAAGCACTCTATTTCCACTTGAAAGGTCGTAGCATGTGAAATTAATAACAGCTTAGAGACTTTTTTCTTTTCAGACATGCTTCATCCAGCATGATTTTCATGATTCATCATGGAATCTATTCATCCCACATGTCATTTACGCATCATTTCTTTTCAGTTTTTCAAAAGTTATCTTAGAATTTCCTTGACAGATGGATAAGAAAACATACAGTAGCTATTGATTGGTGAATTTTGCTCAATGGTGTCAGATTTCTGCTCCAAAACGTACCGAGTAGAATAGTAGGCTGCAAAGAGATTCTTCCATAGCCAGGAGTTTAATTGTACAGATAAAAAAATATGTTTTTTTCCTGCGCTTTGTTGTAGTATACTGGATTACCCAGTATTCAAGGCCTTGTATATACATGTGGGGAGAAACAATGAATTAAAGATGAGCTATCCTACCCTCATGGTTAGGGGAAGGAGAGAGAGAGAGAGAGAGAGAGACTGGGAGCCACAGAGAAACAGCAAGGGGATAGAAAAAAAGATAGATTAGAGAGGAAAAGACCAGTGGAGATCGAGAGACAGAAGGAGTGCTTCATTAAATTGGCATTCATTACTAGAGCCTGTATATGCTGCCCCCTCTGTCTCCACGTCTTCTTCCACTTCCTCCCCCCCCCCCCCCCTTCACTTCATAATGCTTCATTTCTTAGCCTCTGTCACCTTTCTATTTCCTCTCACAGCCATCCCTCGTCTCCCTGTGCCACTGCCTTGTCATCTTTTCTCCACCTCTCCTTATTTATTTCTGTCATTGAACTGTTGTGTGAATGACTGTGTTTGCCTTTTTGTTTGGAGAGGAATTAAGCACAGAGAGGATACGGTGAAATCATCCTGGCATAGCTTTCCTTCCTCCAAATAGCCCTCTGGAGGCCAGGCAGCGGCTACTCAAACATACTCCACATGGCCCAATTTCACGTTATCTGAATCCACTCACCTGTTAATTGGGGTTTTTCCTCATGCTGGCCCAGACCGAACAGAACTAAATTTAGAGCTCTTGGCTCTCCTAGCTCACCGTTTCTTTGAGTTCAGCAAAAAAGTGCAGCTAAAACTGGGCTAGAATCTGGGCCAGCAAACAGTAGCTAGAGCACAGATCAGACATAATGGCATAAAAGGTACAACTGAAAGCAATAAATACTACACACATAACTGGGTGCAATCATGTTTGCTGCTCTAATGATGCAGATAAAAAATAGAAGGACAGAAATAATTATAACTCAAGCATCTTCGCTATCATTATGAGTAGCAGTCACTTATTGCTTGCCCGTTATATTCGTCATTGGGATTTATCATTTGTTCTTCCTCCAGCAGCCCCGCTACATCTTCCCTTATGTAACACCCCAAGCTGTTGTAAAGATGGATCCAACAAGCCACTGCTTTATCGGGCCTACAACTGCGGCTCCCCATCCGATCATAACGCCGGCTGCCAAAACTACAACCCCTCAACTTCTGGTAGCCGTTCCCCTGAACAGCGATATAATGTAGCGAAGGCAAGCTAAGGACAGCTGCGGCACAGCACTTTTTAAATTGACAACAACATTATGGTAGGGACTTTGCACCAGAGGGAGACAGACACATGCAATTAAACATACCGGGTTAATAACATACATTTGAAATGTTTTTTCCTTTGGAGCACCAAGTGTCTCTGCTCTGGATGGTCGGATTCAAGAGGTTTATATAGTCTTTACTGTTGCGTTGGGCATCGGGAAGAGTTTCTGGGCTGTAGAGAGTTTTCAGCTGAAATTCTCTGTCCGCTCTATAGACAATCACAGAGCGGGGGAGATAAAGGGGGGAAAGAAAAAGAGGTCAGAACTGATCCGGATTTATTGGCTCAGCTGGTCATAAAGGAGGCTTTATCCCCACATTGCATTATGCAAGCCAAGATCTCTGCTAGCTACAGGTGAAGGATGACAGCTCTGCAGACACAGATTCTCTTCTCTCTCGCCTTCCTCCTCCCTCCTCTGTATATTTCTTTCTCTCAGGATGGATGAGTTTAATACTGAGGTGGTTAGAAACAAAGACAGATTTCCTCATTGAAGTGCATTCTTTACTTTGTCTGACTCCTGGAGTAAAAATCAAGCTTCTGCTCTTGTGATCCTGCTACATCCCCTCGGTTTCCTTCCACCACCAGCATTTGCCTTTTCTTTACTTCACGTCCTCCCTGCTCTCTCTTTCTAGCCCTGTACCATTATGGAGGCATCACTTTGAGTGCTTGAATGCATCTAGCCGTCTATAAGAGATACCTTTGAAAGGTATAGACACTAACAGATATGCTTAGTCTCAAAGTCTTTCACTTATCGTTCCTTTCACTTTACGTCAGATGCTTGAACAGACAGTAGCAGACAGCTTAGACACACAGGCAGGATCTGCCAAGAAAGAAAACATGGTTTCTGAAAATAAAAAACAACATTCGGGCGCACCACTCAATAGTCTTTGTTGGTTTCACTTATTCATGAAGGAGAAACTCACAAGTTTACCGTTTTATTGACACCAAATTGGCAACACCCAACTGTGTAGTAGCGTCGATATGCCAATCATTCGTGGCTAAAGCCCCGGATGTTTTTGGTCTGAAAGAAGTTTGTGTTGCTCTGCCCAGGAGCTGATTTGAATGTGCTGTAGCTGAACTGAACGTTAATTATTAGGGGCACAATAAAGCCTTGCACAAGCATGACTCTGTTGTCATGACAAGAGCAAAAACTAAGCAGACTGCCGCGTGTTGTCTCTCAGCTCCGCCCTCGTTGAAACACAGAGATCGGAGGAGAGAGAGGGGGAAACTATGCAGCAAAAATACAATTTAGACTGACACTGAAATAAAACCAAACTGATTATGTTCAGTAAAAGTTTAAGATTATGTCAAGTTTCAAGTTCAGATCCAGTCTCACCCTTATATGCTGAGTTTTGCCTTTGCAATTTAGGAAGAACAAGGATTGTAATTATAGATGCATTCAATTTTGCAATATAGTTTAATGTAGGCCGGTACCCGGGTATTTAGTAAGATTTAAACCACACAATCTGCCTTTTGATGTTGAAGTTTTTCTTCTACAGAGCGAGTTGTTGCATGTTCTTGAGAATATTGCAGATATTTTAGTAGCCCAAACAAATACTATGTACAACAATGCTGTCTGGTTATCAGCTGACAACACATAATATCACTCTGTTTGATGAGGCAGGAGGCTTTTATGCCTTCATTTGAATATGATTGAGTAGTGTAATCATCATTTGACGCAGATAAAAGGTGAATATCAAACAGCCCAACAGTGTTGATGTTATGTGCTGTACATTAGCAAGACGTGAACTCCATTGTGTGCTGTATGTTGTACATTGCTCTGAAATTGAATATACAGGACTACCGAGTCCTCCGTTAGGCAGTAATGTTCCAGGCAGTAGTGTTTGAAGCAGAACAGCAGGGACCTCCCAAACACATTTTCACCCTGACACAAGCCCCATGTGGTCGGGGCTTAGCCCCAGACCTTGTCAGCTCCTAGAATCGCACCTGGTAATGAGTATGTACACATGACCCACGCTCATTTGCACTCCTAGTTTAGTAATTGAATATATCAGAATGCTCACAAAAATCCAAGCATTCAGTAAAAGTGACAGGCAGTCTCTATGCTTGCATTTCGACAGACTTGTTTCTTGTGTGAGGTTAGAGGAGATAACCATTTGAGTCTACCTCATCAAAAAAGAGCTAAAAGCAAAAGCAAGAAAAAAGATGTTGAGAAAAAGCAGCTAAATAGGAGAAAAGCTAGAGCATGCTCTGCCTTTGCTCTGACCTGGTTCCAGTTAATCCGCCTACTTTCCACGATGAACATTACCTCCACACTGTATTTATAGAGCCTTTTGCTGTGTGTTTTTGTGTGTAAGCTGATGTGTAGGCCAATATAAATGTGATATTTTTTTTTTATGTGTGGCCGTGATTGTAAAGTAAATCCATTAGTCCATGTCATATAGGGGCAGGAGGTCTGGTAGCACAGTTTGCAGGAAAAATAAGACTCGTTTTTAAACCCCAGTTTGCAACAAGCAGCACTATGAAGCAGTATATGAAGCAGTCTGACAGCCACGAGATGCTTGTTTTAAGAAAGCTCTGAATTTAATTGAATTTAGTGCCAACAACCACATTATATATGCCAAAACTTATTTAATGAGCAGGAGTGCTTTGAAACATGCTTGCTTGATTGACAGGTCTTAGGCATAGACTGTATAAAATATGGACATCTCTATGACGTCACCCATTGGTTACCGAAGAGCCACTGTGAAGCTCAAAGTGGTTGGCCGTCATCGGGGTGCTGAGGTGGGCCTGGGTGATGCAGCAGAGGGAACAGCTAGCGGTGAGCGACCTGAGATGGTGGTCCCCAGTTACTTCTAAAGCCCACAATTATGCCTGACTTTAAGCCTTAATATAATTGAAACGGATGTGTTGCTTAAAAATTCACCCCTATTAGCAATTCTTTTTTATTATACCAGACTGTAAACATGTTTGTTTCTGCTGTAAAGTCAGCCTCAGGTGGCCATTTGAGGAAGTGCATTTTGGGGGTTTCTGCAGCATTGCCGGTTGCTACTTGACTTTAAGCCACACACACTGCCTTCTCGTTTTCTGAATGAGGCTAGTCTGATAATGTTACAGTGTCAGTGAAGACTTTGGCAAAACCTTGTGATCATCGCAACGGAAGTTAAGAAATGCAAACCGTTGTATTCTATTAAAGCATAAAGCATGGATGAGGTGCTTATGTCAGCATGCTTACAATTGCTCATTTGCACCACACAAAAACTTGAGTGAAGGCTGATGAGAATGTAGAAAATACATAAAGATAATAAAGACGCCAGCTCCAGAGACACTGAGCTGCACCTGTTTGACTCCTCGAGGAATGGGGTCGGTGAAAAGACAGCTAACATGTCAGGGCCAAAAAATAATCTTATGATAATTTAAGAATCAGATACTGTTGCTCTTTTACTACAATGGGAACACAGAAGGTAAATTCTATAAGTCAGCTCCACAGGTATAGTGGATGCTATAAGGTGTGTGCAGTATACCCACACACTGTTTAAAAATAGAGAGGGCCCTGACAGTCCTACACAAAGCTTCACAGCAGAGACCTCTCTGTTGAAATGGTCTCCAGCCTTATGACTCTTATCCAAATCTTCAATCACTGCTTCTTTCTCCTCCTCTTCTCTGCTTCTCCTCCCTCTTCTTCCTCTATTCTCTCTCTCAAGGGAGGGGATTTTGCTTCCATCACACTGAATATTTCACAAAAGCACTTTTCCCCCTTACACACACACACACACACTGCTGACTTTCTCACGGAAATGTTCTCACTTTCATTCCTTCACGCTCTTCTCATCTGTCATTTTCCATGCTTTGTCTCCGTCTTTCGTTCTTCCCTTTTCTTGTCATCTTCATCTCAATCTTATCTTTCTCCTCTGAATGTTCCTCATTGCCTGGCTCACTCTTCATTCCTGTTCCTGTTTGCTCTCTCCTTCTCTGTCACCCTCTTTGCTCCTTTCCTTATTGTGAAACTGCAGCTAAACAATAATGGTGCATATAATCAGACGTGTTCTCAAAAGCAATTTTCGGAGCTTAGTTTTCATATAGGTACGTTCCTAATGTTACAGTGCATCAATCCAGATTGCTTAGGGTTTCTTTCTCCTCATGTATGAATCATTTATGTGATATGCAGGATAAGTCTTAGTGGTTGTGTGTGTGTGTGTGTGTGTGTGTGTGTGTGTGTGTGTGTGTGTGTGTGTGTACGTGTGTGTCATTCAGCCCCCAGCTGAATTAATAATGTGCTTTTCATCTCGAAAATTAGATTCTTCATTTCATCACCCTTGTTAGTCAAATCTTGCTTACTCTGTGTGTATGTGTGTGTGTGTGTGTGTGTTTTGAAATGGCTCTGATCCATCCGCAGAAAAACAATCACCTCTCAAAATTCTCCAAATCCATTTGGAGGCACCTCATAAGGAAAGAGGTGTCGTTCCGACTAGGATGATTTGACCATTTCCCTCCTTCTGCTTTCCATTCACCATCTTTGCCTGATTGCAATGACGTTCATAGAAGTCAGACGTTTAATATTTGAAATGCAATGAAGTTGGTGAAAAGAAGTCTCCTGGTTGTTTTTTCAGAGGTGCTGCACATACTGGTAAATAGTAAACAGCCATACAGATGCCCGCTGTAGCCTCGGGCAGTTACACCAGAGTCTACACTCACCGTGTACATCCTGAACAATAAAGAGTCAATAACGACTTTGAAAGTCAGTCACAGTTTGTTTGTTTTTCTATTTGAGAGTAATCAGAGATGCAGGCAACCTCTGGAGTATTTGGAGCCATTCTCACAAAACAGACGAACTGGAAGAAACAAAGCACCAGTGGCCACGAGTTGAAACTAACCAACAGGAATATGATGAATATGAAAGTGTACGGTATATACAGCAAATACACAAATACTGCATAAATGACCTATGAGTCTACCCCTGTGGTAGTGTTTGCAATGGTGATTTACTGAAGTTACTCCTTGTATACAAGCAGACTTTAATGTGTGCTGACATGTTTTTGTCTGCCCTCTGGAAAGCCAAATAAAAATGAAGACAATTGTGAAATCTCAACCTAAATTCATCCTGGTGTCAGTTCGCCACAATGTTCAAATGCCAACCTGTAAGTAATTGTCTTCTCACCTCAGATTGATGTTCAACCTCATCTTTGCACTCATACTTTGTACAACCGAGGGGATTTGGCCATTGCTTTCTTGATGAAGGGTTTGGAAATTGGAATTCTTGATAGGGAGAAGCCATGAGTGCACCACTAGTGCTGTGTTTCAAATGTTACTCTCTGACCGGTGTTGTTTGTGGGTAGGGAGGCTCCATCCGTGTGTGATTACATGCTTTTGACTTGCCCAAACTAGGTCATGCCCAACAATCCTCATTTCATCATTCTCCCCTTCTCCACTGCTGCTTCTCTCTCTTTTCTATCTTCATCATGTATTCTGTCCATTCTCTTAACCTGCCCTCTCGCTGTCTCTCCCACTCTAACTTTCCCATGAGACCCAATGACCTGATTTTCATCTCAAGACTCGCGCCTGAGCAGGCTTGTTCTCGTCACACACACAAACATGCACACATGCAGAGCTGCAGAAGTAGCACAGTTCGCGACAGTAAGGTGCATATTTTGAATATCTCTCTAAATAACTCCAACGTAAGAAAAGTTTGGTTTTTGCTCAGCCTCTTTTTGCCCTAGTCTTTTTCACATTAGACATTTCAGCATCTCTAATAATGTGATGATTTAAGCGTTTCTATATAAAACAGCTTCATATTGTAACAGTCGTGTCTTACTACCTGTGCTTCCCATTTGTGGAACATACGTGTGTATACATTCCTGTGTGTATGTGGAAGAAGCCTTCAGGGTTCAGATTACTGCAGATGTGACATGGTAGAACAGAAACGACCACCTCCAACAAAGTCACAAACAGAGCTATCCCTTAAACTCAATGGCAACTCATGGGAAGATCCGAAAGAGCAGTCAAATTATGCTGAAAGAAAAACAGTGAAATCTTTGAAAATGATCCATCAGCCTTGTATTCAAACTCAATCTGGAGAGAATACATTCTCCTGTTACAGGTGAATTCATCTTTATTATGTAAAGTACAGTGTGCTATTCTATTTCATCATTTATACAACCAGACCATCTGAAAAAAGGAGTTTTATTCAAAAGTTCAGCATTTATATGAGAAACTCTGAAAACCAACACAGTGACGATCTGTGTTTGCTGTTTTTTAGAGCAGAGGAAAGGGATGGAGTTCTGATCCTGTTGGGGTTTTTTGTTGGAGGTTTCTTTGTTGCTGAATAGCTGAACATATCTGCTGAGGTGAGACAATGTTAGAGAGTTGTATGAGAGAATGTGATAGCTGTGTGTGTGTGTGTGTGTGTGTGTGTGTGTGTGCATCTGTATGTGTCTCTCCCTGTTTCACTCCTAGATTGTTGGAAGCCTGACAGTGTGTCTAAAGGCATGTGTTAATGCAGTTGTGATCAACGGTAGACACACATCAATTAATGTGCAAACACACAACATACACACACACACACACACACACACAACACACACAGATGGATGCTGGGAGAGACGGTTTTGCAGTTTCATTTATTCCCCCAGAGAGGGTAAACCTAACGAAGAAACCATTGGCTTAACACATCTACCATTGCATTTAAATGTGTGTGTGTGTGTGTGTGTGTGTGAGAGAGAGAGAGAGAGAGAGAGAGAGAGAGAGAGAGAGAGTTCTCTTTCTCAAGCATCCACAAGTTGATTAAGTTGAATTAAAGTGCCCCTCCATCACACACATAGACACAAAGGAAGTTGGTTGATAAAAGTAGCATCAGCTCATGGCCCTTAAGGGAGTTGCATGGCAAGTCATTGATACGTTGTGTGCTTCTATGTGTGCACACACACTCCTCTCTTCAACCCGGTGCCGGGGGAGGAATCCACTTGACAGAGGAGGTTGTTTCTCTCCACTGGCCACAAACGCAATGTACACTTACACACTTACACACGGATGTGTAGACACGCCATCAGCCGTCCACGCTTCTTCCCCTGAGTGTTACAGACGCTCTGAATGTTTTATAGTGATCTAAAACTTCTCTCTCTCTCTGTCCTTTAGCCTGTCGAAGGTGCTCATGTTGTGTCCTGTGGGGTGCACGCGTGTCGGAGCTGACACGAGCTGTTTAATTCAGTGCTTTTATGTTCTACACGTGAGCCATGTGCAACATGGTCGTGTCTGCCTGGCATGGCAATTTTTTCTGCACCACAAACGTTTCGCATTAAGTCTATATTTCACAATCTGCTTGCATGAGTGAAGCACGAAATATAGGTTGTTGTTTTTTTACATTTGAGCTGTATCACATTATTATATCATACAGTCAGAAAAAAGAAATGTTTAATACTCAAAAAGACTACCGGTTGTTCAGGGATAATGGCAATTCCTGGCATGCTCTGAGACTCTCGATCGATCGCCATTTTTTTATTTGTACATTACAGTAGAAACCTGATATACAGTAGATGTACTGACTGAAACGAGCTAATGGAAGCAACAGCGAGGCAGTTCCTAAATCATGCTTGTAAGCAGTGTTGCGGCTATCTTAATGTAAGGTTGCCGAGAGGACAAGTACACATCCGCCTTTTCCCCATCCTCATTATAGAACAAGGCCGGCAATTTCAAATCAACAAAACCCACATGGGACAGTATTTTCACAAATCCAGGGATATAGGATGCCAGCTTAGCAGGGATGGAATGCCAAAATAAAGTGAAAAGTTTTTTTTCAGTTTAATCCACATTATTGGGATGATAGTCAAAAAATAAGACACCGTATTAGGGCCACTGTAGGAAAAATAAAAAAACAGAGACAAGAGCGGTGGGCAGTACTCGCAAATTTGCTTTATAAAAAATTGTTTATAAAGTTGCAAGCTTTCACTTGTCATAGAGGAAGTAAACGAGTTGCTATGACAAGTGAAAGCTACTACTAGCATCTTAGCCCAACCACCCGATCAATACGCGCCCATAAGATGACAATTTGGCCTCATAAATAAACCCAACAATAACATCAACAGCCGTCACCGTAAGGACCTTAGCGAGGCGTTGTCACACATTCCGATGCATTCATTAGAACCATAAATGTGACATTCATGGGGAGTTAGCTAGCATAGATGCCGGTTGTTAGCATTGTAATAAAGTAGCAAATCTTTTTTTCTCAGAATATTGCCCATCTCTCTCGACTTCGTTTTATTTATTTTTTTCCTACAGTGGCCCTAATACGCCATCGTACACAAAGACAAACTAGCAAGGAAAAGAAACTCCTGCTTCAGGCGCGATGCTGGCTCAGTCTCTGATCTCAGTGTGAGATCCACCAATCCCAGAGTCGTACTATTACACAGAGAGAGTGGGACAGATTGATTGTTGATTTCATTCAATTCACCGTTGTACATTGGCACTATTTACTGCATGTCATTGCTCCATGCAGAAGCACACAGTACAGTACACCTGTGCAATTTTGTACAACAAAATATGATCTCAAAAGTTTCCGTCGTCAAACCAACACATCTCTGTGTTTCAAGTCTCTATAGAAAGTGTGGAAAAACGTTAAAAGCTTCACAAACGTGGGTTTTTTTGCAGTTCAGTGCTATTAGATGTATGCTCTGCCCATGATCAAAGTACTTTAATATGATAATGTGATCAATGTGATCAAAACTCCACCTTCAACAGTCGGACCTGCTGGCTCTCAAGGCAATTTAGTCCACTTTCATCCGGACTGAAATGTCTATGTGCTGTGCTGTTGCATAGACGTGACCAGAGGATGAGTTGTACAGACTAAGTGTAAGAGACAAAATCACAACCATCGAAACAGCACATCACCACAGGGTAGAGGCATTTTAAGGAGAGAGAAAGAGAGCAGGCTCATGTTGTTGTTCATAAATATTTTTACAGTCCATCTCTGAGAAAAGCTCTTAACATGCAAATGCATCTTTACGCTTTATGCAATAGATTTATGTAATATAGAAATGATCCCCTACTCAGCAACCCATCTCTCACTGGCTCCTATAGCTCGCTGCCATGTGGAGCTCTGATTTTCTATTTTGGTTTTTACGTCCAGCTCGGAGAGGAAGTGCATTGTTTGTGAGATTTTGTACATATGAGCGTATATTCAACGTATCAAAACACAGCACACTCTATCTATCAGTCAGTCTGTGTATTATATACGAGCCGAGTGTGTGAGCGTGCTGGTTTGCCTCAGGCTGCCCTGGTGTCAGAGAGAACAAGTCTGTCAGCCAGATATTGCATCATTAAGCTACACACATACACTTGTCTGTCAAAAACAAACAAAAAAAGGTACTGTAGCCCTTCTCCCTCCATCTGTGTGTGTGTGTGTGTATGTGTGTGTGTGTGTGTGTATGTGTGTGTGTGTGGGGGCAGATATGATGAATTTTCCTTATTAAGCCTGTTTAATGTGTATGCCTTGCAGTCACACACACACACACACACACACACACACAGGTCTCTGTGGGCAATCAGGGAATTAGTGTTTATAACCAGCACGGAGAAGGACCCATACTGGGAAATCTGCAGAAAGGCATGTAAAGGGTATCGATGCAACACACACACACACACACACACACACATATATTGTATTTTGTTGAAGCGTGTCTGTATGTAGAATGTTAATCCTTTCACCCGTTTTCTCACTCTTGTGTCCTGTACTTAATTTTAAGCAGCACATGAATTGCAATAATCGGCCCTTCATCTGCTGCTCCTCTTCATCTCTGGGTTTGTAGAGAGTCAGCTGTGTTCTCTGTCACATCCTTGCAACTTTTTAATTTGTCCCACCGGGGACCAACCTTGGGTTGCCGCTGGCTCCACTCACTATCAAACACACACTCAGGCAATGAGCTCAGTAGGAGTGAATGGAGTCATCTTTTTAATACCATTATATGGTTTACTGGAAAGGCCAAGATGATATTAATGGCAATATGAAAGTGCTTCAGCTGCGTCTAGAATATTCATCGTGTTATAATTTCCTAATTACACCCAGTGCAATTCTTACATAAGGTTGTGAATCTAATGACATTTCCTCTAAGGAGTTTTAAAATCCGGAGCACTAGGATGCTGTGTGAAAAGTACATTTTGGCCATGTTTATTGTCCTGTGTTCAGTTAATCATGAGTGATCTTGATTGATCAATACAGATGAGGCTACATCTGTTGTGTCTTGTTATACACAGATTAAGAGATACACAAGAAACCGATTCATCATTAGCAAAGTGCAAAGCAAATATGTAGGAAACTTTATTGGAAATCTTATTAAAACCTGATTCTAATGGTAGACTTAATTACCACTATGAGGGCTGTTTGGACCCAGAAGGTATCCATTCGTTTTAAGTGTGTGTGTGTGTGTGTGTGTGTGTGTGTGTGTGTGTGTGTGTGTGTGTGTGTGTGTGTGAGTGTGTGAGTATGTGTTAGTGTCATTTTAAATGTATTTATTTAATGAACTTGCTCACACATACACACGGTGGTTGTAAAGTGCAAACATGTCCACAATCCTCCACGTGTTATTCCCTTTAGTGTAACAGTTGGGATGGTGGGGGGGGGGGCATCAGGGGTTATGACTGATGTGGCGACCCCTGATTGTTCTTCTCCCCACCTTGGGGAAGAATTGCCACGATTAAACCTTTTCGGAATGGATCACAACTAAAGTGGGGGCAAACAACGATGAGATGAAAGACACACAAAGGAAGTGAAAGGTTCAGGAGCGTGAAAAACAAAAGAAAGGGAGAAAGCAGGAAAAGACACAAGAGCCTTTTAAATGATTAAAGAACAAAAACAAAATAACACTCTTTGGGAATCACACACCTGTGTCCATGCTGCTTTGATAGGCGGAGCGACAGGTCAAACACTAATGAGAGATATACTCAGTTTCTCTGTCAGGTAAAGCTGGGCACAGTGTGACGTACACCGAGCTGTGGAGGTCGTACAGTAGTACCAAGTGTGTGCGCTTGTACATGTGTGTCACTCAGGTGGGTCGTGATCACATGGAGGCTGACATGCAAGGCATGTCATCTAACCTGAGGTCAGCCAGAGCTCACTTCTCTGACTCTTCTCCTGAGGCACACATTGACATATATATATATATATATTTTTTTTTTTATGAGCACACACTCACACATATCTTGTTTTTCATCTAATCATACCGTAGATCTAGCGTCACCCCTCAACAGAGCCATCACTTAATCATCTCGTGCTGCATCTGCATGACAGCGACACACCCGACCACTAGACTGACGGCAAAGAAACACTCCGCAAAAATCAGCTGCATAAAGCAGGCGGTGAGATGTTTACATAACATACATTTCCAATTATTCTCAGCTCTTCTATACAGGAGGCGCATCAAAAGTCAAACTAGTCACAGCAGCTCCTCACACGGAACAGACCTATAATAGGCTGCTTTTTCTTTCCTCTCCTTTTTTTCCTGCAGTTGGACCGAGCATGGGCTTAATAGGATAGGGCAACTAAAGAGATGAGTGCCAGTAAATAGCAGATTTTCTTGGAATAACCTTGATGCCGAGAAACCTCTGAAACACTTTCCCTCTGAGCTGATGGAAGATTCTATTCCGTTTGATTCATTTTTCCAGCCTTGATGCAGCCCAAACACAACACTTGTGAACAAGCACACAGACACACTCACACAGAGAGACTTGTACGAGCAATTTGATTTGGTGCTGAAGATAAAGTGTGATGTCTCAGTGTGCCTGAATCACCTGAATCTGTGCGCTTGTGTGTTAATGGCTGTTCAAAGGTTAAACAACATGCATTTGCCAATAATGCTTAATTTAGACAGCATTCCTACACCCTTATTCAAACGGATCTATGCAGGTTTTTGTTGAAATTGCAGATTTCCCTTCCCCAAGCTTAGATGGGTTGACCAAAATGCAAAACACTGTTTTTTAAATTTGAAATATGTCATTAATATATTGATCTGTCTAATTGATTTTTGTGAAAACCCCAATGGACCTTGAAAATGAGATGATAGACCTGAAGGGGTTTATCCTGAAAACAATACATTTGACAAAGCATTAAAAAATAGGGCGACACATTCCCATCGCAATGGGTTAAATACCGCAGCTGGACCAGTGCTAAGCTGCAAATGATCTTCCGCTCTAGCGTCAGTTTTGGACGTGGCAGGACAACGCTTACATACAGTGCCTTTTCAAAATGAACTTCCGTCTTCACAGGACGAGTGAGTGACAAACAAGTCACGCGAGTAGTGCAGTGAGTTGAGGGCTACTCACGATCTCGCACTTCACTAAATTTGCTCTGAGCGTGTTATAAGGATTCAAGCCTGGTGCATCACAAACAGACGCTGAAGACGTGTGTACATCAGATGCTGAGGAGATCTGACAAGACCGCAATATTTGATGCATAGGGAGTGAGAACATGTTGAAATGGCACATTTACTGGTTAGAGATACTTGGTTTCAAGAAGAACATCAAGGATGAATGAAACAACTTAACAAACAATACACTTGATGCTCCATCATCTTTGCATAGAGCGAAAGTGTGTATAGTTTGGGAATGTGGCTTTTAACAGAAGAGAAATACGGAGAATGAAATGAAAAAAATAATTGAATAGAACACCCTAATAATTGCTGCCACTGAAATGTCAAAGTGCCCAGAACACAGCGCCCAGTTTCAGTGATTCAAAGCAACAACTGCTGCTGAGAGATTTGTGGTGGTTGAAATGTTGCATTGTTCTTCAGTGCTTTCATTTTATTTCTGATATTTATTTCCTTCACCTACCTAGCATATATTCGGAATGCGTGCTATGGATTTGTTTTGCAGAGAGGTTGCCCTGTCAGCATGCTTTTAAATGCATTCTGACTTTGGGGACATGGCCTGTTGGCACATACCCACATGCACCCACACTTGCACATACAGACCCGGTTGCATAGTTGTGAAGCTGTGAGGTTGAGAGGCATCTGCCTCTGCACTTCTGTACACTTTGTTCTCATGTACACTTTTTTTCTCTCTACCCTTTTCACTTAGTTACCTTTCCTTTCTGTTCCCATTGTTTCTCACCTCTTTCCTCGTCTCCTATCTTTTCATCTCTTCCCTTCTTGCCCCCTTTCTTCTTATATCCTCCCATATCCATATCGCCTCCTACTCTGTTAACTTCAAGGTTCGTAATGACTCAGTATTCTGCAGGCATGGTGTCTTAAAGGAGTTTTTATGGCGAGAAACACTTACTGAATCCGAAATCTAACACCTAAATATGTAAGATCTGGCCTTACTTTTAGATCAACAAAACATTCAGAAAAATTAGCTAACATTGTCAGTATAATGGGCTGGATTGTTGATGTAATGTCAAAGACATCTACTGTATGTGTGCAGTGATATCAACCGAACAGAGCATACACAGCTAGCCTTGTCCAATCCTCTTCTGTAATACTACTTGAAGTCATTGGCCCCTAGTTTCGTAGACTAGGCATAGTCAGCGCGCAGCGCACCTGCGCCACGCCGACGGGGTGTGTCCGCCTGGACTTTGCAAGTTTGTGCACTGCGCAGGCACACCTCCCGTCTTGCCCACCGGTGCAAGTGGGAAAGAGGGAGGAGAAGAAGGCAGGAGTGGGAGACGAGGAGGAGACGAGGCGTGGACTGGGATCAATACAGCCGATTCAGATCTTCACCAATCAAATGAGCTCCTCTCCTCACCTTTAATGCGTTAGGGGAGGTTCAGTGCAAGTTCCGTCACTTGACAACCTGATGACAGAAGCAGCGCCGCCGCTCCCACCATGTTCAGAGTGAGTTTCCGTTACGCGTGCCATCCGCCTTTGATCTGACGTCAGATGTGACGGGACAATCTATATAGATATACATTCACGTGTTGATTCAATTAGTTGCATTAAATAGTGTTTGATGTGATTATTTATTGCATTTAAATGTGCCTGGAACTGTGGAAACCTGCCTCTGAGGTCTCGGTGACGTGTGCGCACTGCGCGCCGTCAGCCAAACTTCCACTCCGCCAGCTGTGATTCGCCTTGAATGAATGGACTTTATTTGCGCCTTGCGCCAAGAGTAGACCAGGTTGGAGCTGGCGAGCTTTCGGCGAAGTCTCGGCGAGGCTTTTTGCCACGAAACTTCCGCTACGCTAAATCTGAATCTGTGACGCCTCCCCCTGCTGCGCCGCCACACCCATCTTGGCGCAGGCGATCCACCAAACTGCCAAACTGACCGTGCGCAAGGCTGCGCGGGTCGAAACTTGCATTACGCCGGCTCCGCCAGCCTGCGCCGCCAGCCTGTGCCGCCCTGCGCTGCGCCACTAAACTAGGGCCCCTAGTGTCCAAATCCACGGATCATGGCCATTTTTTCTGGGGTTTCAACAGTAGAGAGAAGTATAATCAAACTATGATGTCCATGGTTCACAGCTTGATAAAGCTTCACAACAACTTTAAAATGGCATATGTCCTGCCATTGGAGCTGACTGGCTAATTGCTAGCCCCCCTAGAATTAATTGGAACAATTGCTTTCTCAACCAAGAAACGGCGGTTTCATGTAACAGGTCCAAACGTTTCCTCATCCCAATTCCATGTCAGACGTCATGGGGCTCAAGTCTGCAACAGTTTTACATGGACCATACAGCCAGTTTGTGGCACACTCAAGATGTCTAGCTGTCATGATCTTGTGTTTGGTCTTGATTTCCTCTGTTATTTTGTAGTTTCTGTCTCTTGTGTTTGGTCTTGTTGATTTTCTGTTCATTTTGTAATTTCCTCTTTAGGTATCTTGACATCCCGACCCTCATGTGTTCCCCTCCTGATAGATCACTCTGCCTCTCTAATGTGTCTCACCTGTTCATCATTGTCTCCCCGCCCCCCCACGCTTTGATTCATCCTGTCAGCCTGCCCTCATGTCTGCTGACCTGCGTCTTGTTTTGTAATTAGTGTCTGTTAGTCTGTATTTCTCTGTGTCTTTGGGCCTGTCCACAAGGCAACGTTTTTTGTGTGTAAATGCAGAAGTCTTGCATGTTTGGGCCGACCATCCAAATGGAGTTTTAGGTGCCTGTAAACGCACTTTATTGAGACTAGGTCCCAGGGTGAAAAAGTTAAAAACGCCGTCCTTGCATTTCGTGTTTGTGTCTACAGCAAATACGCATATGATGATGTCATCGCCCCACCCCTTGACCCTCTAGCCTTTGACCTCTTACTCGCCATCCTCATGTTATTCTTGTTGTGTTCGGTTTCTTTCTTCTACTGTCTATGTTTGTTCACAGCGTGCAAGCTTTATGCACATGCTCCGCCTCTTCTTCTCCGTTTTTTGGTGTATTTTTGTAACAGAAACAGCGCCACATATAGGCCTGGAATATGTACTACAGCATAACTACAGCATGCTGAGTTGTTTACAATGGATTCATTAGGACCCAGATTTTCTTGACACAACGCCAAGGAAAACTGGGGGAAAAAGGACTGTTTTGGTACGTGTGGCCTTTGTCGGTTCCTACTGGTTGTGTTATTCAGTTTGGTATCCAGCCTGCATCCCTGCTCTCATGTTCTCCCTGTGGATTTTTCGTTTGCTGCTTGCCTTTTTGTGACCGCTCTGTAAGTTTAGTTTCTGCTTTTATGTTGTCCCTGTGTTCTTGTAGCCTGCCTTCCTTTGACTGTGTTTTTGGTACCTTTTGTCATTAAATCTTCACTCCAGCTATCCTGTCTGCTTTTGGGTCCTAATCCATGTTCCTTATCCACCAACATAACTATCTTAATATCTAATATCTAAAATGGCAATGTTCTCATACTTTCAGCAGTTTGGTTCAATTTTGCATATTATGCCCAGCTGATAGTTAAGTAATTGTATATTTCTTTCATAACTGAGGACTGTAAATATAGATTGTATGGACCCAGTAGTAGAGGTGAAATGTTGGCCAGATCTGGGACTACAGTAACACCTGACTGGAGAAACTGGACCCCTGTGTACAGACACCTTATGCTCATCGAGATGAGCCAGGCCTGTGCAGAATCCATCACTGGCAATCGCCACACAATGCATCCCGGTTAGTTTTGTGTCCGACTTGATCCTGACTTGCTCTGTCGTCATGAACACGTGGGCAACCATCGATCAAGGCGGCCGCAGTTTTTAGAGAAAGGCACCTGCAAGTCCTGGGGCATTATGGGAAACGCCTGGCTCTAGTCTCATCTAAGAGCTGATTGGCTCTTAGATTTGACAACAAACAGCATGTTTAGTAGAAAATGCTAATTTCCTGTGATTCTAATATTTAATGTGAAATTGTGGGCTATTAGTCTCAGGTTGTGCTAGTTCAACCTGTTAAACATATCTTGTGTGGTTGATAATAATAATAGAGGTTATGTATATAGCCCTGATCAAAACGAGCAATTAGCCTACGATGTGCTTTAAGGGGTAGACATAAAAAAACCTGCCAGATTCACACACATTTAATATAGTATAACTGTCAAACTTGTATTATGTGCAATAATACTTATATCCACTATATTTTATGATACTGCTTCCTTGACAGCAGGTACACTATCGTATAGTGTTTTTATATACATACATACATTATGTATTTGGTGGCATCATTTTATACTTTATATTTTTATACTTATTTGACTCTTTATTTGCCGACTCTTATGGAGCAACTGCAGCTGTACATTTTCCAGAGGGGTTACTGAATATTTCTGATTCTGATATTAAGGAACAAATAGAAATAAATGCGAACGTGGTCGAAAACTACAGATAGCCTCTAGATCACGTCTAACAGGATGTAACTTTTTCTATGACTTCCTATCAAATCTTCGAAGGCTGAAACTGTCCGACTGGAGTGCAGCTTTTTTCGGCTCCCCCTCCTGCTCTCGTCTACTTTCCTGGCGAGGCGCAGTTCATCTCCAATGAACCTGATGATACGCTGACAGATTTTGTTTCCGTGACCAAGTTTTAGAGCAGGCAAAAGACTAAAAACTGTCTAGAACCCTCTCAAAAGTTACCATCTCAAAATGCATTGGCAAGTTTATCTGCTGACATTTGTTACTTGGCAGTTCCTATATTTCAGTGGGGACACTGTGTTCCCACATGGATGGAGTCACTCCATTCACATCAAGCCAGCATCACCTTCATCAACATCCTGGACGCTGCATTGGAATGCTGTTGTGCTTACATAATCTCCTGGCAGACTACGCCTTTTCAATCCACCGCTAAATTCCCCTCGGTCTCACTGGGGCATTACGCTCGCACAAGGACGCACATATGGACACATGTACACACACACAAGCACACACCCTTCTGCTCAAAGTCATATTTGCACGTGACATACCCGCATCAACCTTTGCACTTTGCTTCAGACACGCTCTCTCATGCAAGTACTCACATACACACAAACAGTATCGCAGTGCTCTGGATTAGGGGTACAGATTAGAGATTAGGGCCAGCACTGGGATTACACAGTACTCTCCAGCCCCGCCTACACCATAGATCAGAAACACCTCTGTCCCCTATCATCTACAATGGTGATAAGAGTGCGAGAGAGTGAGGATTGTACATCACTGATATTCATTTGTTAATCCTAAATTAGCAGCTGCAAATTGTCATTACCTCGGAGGCTTTCTATTGTCTAGCTCTGTATTTTTCTCAGTTCCCTCCTTTCTCTGTCTCTGTCCTTCACCTGCACACAACTGTTGGCTGCCTCTAGCATCACTCACACCATCACCTCTTATCACGTATTTTCCGATTTGGTCAATTCCATGGATTAGACTCCATGTGGTGCCAAGCCCTAACAGAGATAGGAGATAAACTGGAGGAAGACATTCCCACAATAGAAGTGAATTACAGGAACGGGTTTGTCAGGTTTTCATGAGAGTGGAATGACATTGAGGATAGACGGCTGAAGCTTCCAGGGAATCTGTGTCCTACAGTAGATGGAGTGTTAAAGGGATGTGGGTGAGTATTGCCTGAGGACTGTGGTGAGATGGTATATCGATTGCTGATTCACTATCTAGAGCCTTGATTTTCTACCTGGGCGTTTGGGACCTCCTGTGGGGTCACCAGTTATTTTAGGGTGGACATGATATGATGTGTATAAAAATATGTGTGTGTGTGTGCGCGTGCGTGTGTGTGTGTGTGTACAGTTTTATATATATATATATATATATATATATATATATATATATATATATAGAGAGAGAGAGAGAGAGAGAGAGAGAGCAAGAGAGATTGTATGTGTACATAATCATAGATGCTGGAATAGTTGCCATATTATATCTCTATCTCTTTCACACACACACACACACACACACACACAGACACGTACAGAATATAAACAAAAAATGTTCCCATCAATATCAAAAGCGATGTTGCTCAGGCCACCAGTGATTGCTGAGGGAGACAGCTGCTTTAGGGATACTGGGACACTGCCCTTTATAAATAAAGTTTAACTTGAACTTGACAGACGTTGCACAGAATCTGCAGACTTTAGCAGAGTAGAGAGGAGCTTAGTGGGTAGCTTAGTATCTGTTGACAGAGATGGCACGCAACCAGAATGCAAGAAGCCTTAGTATCCAGATTCATTGAGAAATGGGCTGTATCTGTGTTTCTCCACTGTACTGTATATATTAAGGCTGATAGTCCCTTGGTGTCTCTGACTTTATACCACTGGAGGCTTTCATAATGTTTCATCAGTACCTTTTTTCCTCTTTAACATGCTGATCCAAGCTGCCCTGCACTCTCTTTACCCATATTTAACCAGAAGGTGTCATCAAAGTCCTTTATGCTTTACTTCCTCCCTTTGTAGTGCAACGATTGAAATGTCATTTTCTTTATTCCTTAGGTGAATGCCGTCATGCCATTTGGGTGCCTTGCCCTGCGAGATGGGCGGAGTTATGATAGCATGTCTGATGTCACAGACAAATATGAGATTGGACAGGTTCTCCGAGCGTAAGTACCATGAAGCTTTATGCATGGAGCTCTGTTGCCTTTTCCGCTCTTTTCCCATGTTGAATTCATGGACAGATTCCAGTACTCCCAAATGGTCTTTATTCTCTTCATGAATTATTTAAAATTGGATCATTTTCCCTGCAAATTTGGTTTGGCATATTGATGAAGAAATGACAGAAGGAAATAGCATGAGGCTAGTGAGTAGCAGACTTAAGAGACATATTTTTTTAATTTTAGTCAACCAATTGTCTGTATATTATATTTTGATAATGACAGTTCACGAAACACAGTGTTGGAGGTCTATGATATATTCTTTTTAAGTATTCTGCATCATGCCTTGAAGAAAATCAAAAAAAATATTTTGGACATATTTTCAAAGAGCTGTGAAAATCACTGTAGCTAGAAGCAGCTTGACTGGTCGAACACTGAAGTGTTCTTCTCATGAAAACCTCTCCTTGACACACACACACACACACATACACACTCATACCAATCAGTGTAAGATGCCATATGGCAACTTCAGCATCTGGCCTCAGAGGTTTCTGCTCTATAACACAAACACAAACATTAACTCACAATGAAGTGCGCACATTTGCTGCGCATGTGCTTTTGATTTCATGAAGGAAGACGGTGGTAAGGCTCTATCACCATTTATGCATTATTTGGATGACTTAAGGTTAAAAAAAAAGAAAAAATGTCTTCATTTTTACATATTTGAATTGTTATGACTATTCATGAATAGTCTACAAAGAACGAAACCGTTATATTAAAGGTTGTATCAGCGATTCTGGGCCGAAACATAGACGATCACATTCATCTGTTTTTACCTCACGATCCGCTAGCTGCCCGCCCCATAACCTAGGCTCCGAGATCGCACACAAAAATAAATGGTACTACCAACACCTCTAAAGCAAAATAAACAGTGTTCCAACCAATCACGTTCATGAAAATGCGCGTCCATGATCATTTTCAAAACACGGGAGGGAGGGGCTAGCTGGCTCTGTTTGTTTTGGATCTCGCAACGGAAGTGAGGGCAACCAGATTCGCTGATACAACCTTTAAGAGGGCATGTAAGATTTAATATGAAATGTGTAATTTGCCCAGACAATGCCCAGCTCTTGATGGCTATATACCTATTTCAGATGTTTTATTTATGACCCATTAACCTCTTCATACTCACCCAATGAAATTCTTCTTCACTGTATTTCACCAAAAAAAAAAACATTCAGATGTGATCAACAACATCTGTATTGTGATTTTGTGCTCCAACCTTATATTTACCTTATCTGCGTTTCTTTGTCTGTCTCTCTATTTCTTCTTCTTGCGTAGGAAGGAGTTCTGCGAGCTGTGCTTGGCTAAGGACAGACAGACGGACAAGGTGTTTGTCTGCAAGAAATTCCTCAAGAAAGACGGCAGGAAAGTCCGCAAGGCTGCCAAGAACGAAATCATGATCCTGAAATTGTACGCAGTCCGTCAGTGGACAGATGGGTGTATGGTTTAGGGGATGGAGAGAAGCGGGGAGAGGGAGAATGAGAGAATGATTTGCTATTTGTTCATATTTCCAGTCGCACAATCTATACAATAACCCCGGTTAATAATGTAAGCTCAGGTGTTTGTGACTTCTGCTTTGCGCCGTATTTGAAGTATGTACTCAGTTAAAGAGATTCACGCCCACACAGTCTTGTTTGTATATAAGGCGATTCCACAGCCAGAGAAGGTTTAGCACCCTTCAATTGCATGTGTTACTCTTCACTACAGTCACAGTCTGTGACTCCTTTGTGCCTTTCCAGGGTCAACCATCCAAACATTCTGCAGCTGATAGACACATTCGAGACTCGGAAAGAATACTTCATCATCCAGGAACTGTGAGTGATTGTTTTTACGGTTTCATTTTCTTCTGTCAGCGTTCACAACAAGGTGTTCTCATGTGGGCATGTCTCATTTGTGTATGTGCCCTCATGTGCCTGAACACACACAAGTCCATCAGCTAGAGGGTAGGGGTTGAGTCAACTCACTTATTACTGTGTGCTCTGCTGCTCCCCTCAGCAACAGAGGAAGGTGTTAGCTTTTATGAGGTGTTGGCTCTTGGTAACAGTCGACATTTCTCAGTACTCCTCAAGTACTGCTTTGCCATAATAGGGTCGATTATGCTCATAACGGAGAGCTATGATGTCAGAGCGGGCCCAATCCCTGTCACTTGTCACATTTGTCATTTTTTTTTTTATATTTGCAACTTTATTTGAAAGCAATAACATTGATTGGAGCAGAGTGGAAAACATACAGTATTTCCTTTCTGTTACTGAAGATAAAGAGAGACAGAAACTCAAAGTGATTGCAGTTTTCTGTGTGTGCATCGGCCCGTTTATGAGTTGTTGGTGTCCGATGAAAGCGCACACGTTTTCCCAGCCAACAGTCCTAGTGAAGGCAATACGCGACGATTGCACGCACCTCATACACTCAGAGTTAACCAAGCCTTTTAGAGTAATGACCGGTGCTCTACTTTTTAATTGCTCAGTGCTCGCTTTAGGCCAGTAGAAGCAGATTACCCTAGCCTACTACAACAAAACAAGACTTTTGATAACTGTGTTACTGAAAGCTTAAAGTGAATTATTTTGTTGCAACATGTGGTGGCACCAACTTGCATTCATTTTTAATAGTAAAAATGTGTGTACTGATGTTTGTGTGTGTGTGTGTGTGTGTGTGTGTGTGTGTGTGTAGTGCCACAGGGGGAGATGTATTTGACTGGATTTTGGACCAAGGGAATTACACAGAGAGAGATGCATCGAACGTCATCAGACAGGTCCTCGAGGCTGTGGCATACTTACACTCCCTCAACATAGTTCACAGGAACCTGAAGGTACATGCTCTCTCTCTTTCTCCCTTTCCCTACATGCAGCCGTGTGTGGTGAGTGTCGTTACTATGAGATATAAAAGCACTGGTGTCTTGCCTCTACAAATACAGGAAGAAATATAACAAAAAGATTTGAAGAGTGAGTGGCATTTGTTCACCGTAACACCCCAGAAAGCAATTTTCAGTATGGAGTCAGCAGAATCTCTTTGGAGAAACATAAAAGCATTGCACTGCCATCTCAGTTAATGACTCAATGTTTGATAACCTCTTTAGCAAGGGAGTAAACACGGTCTTCATTTCTTAATGCAATCTCTAGTGATACAGGCACACAAATACAGATTTATATCTTTAGTTCCCATTACCAACCCATTAGCATCGAATTACATGTCTTGGGCTTCAGACTCCCCCTACTGGTAGAACCTGGATTTTTTTTTATTCTACATTGCATATACATTATATGGTCACACAGTCTCTCATCACGCAAGCCGTGATGCTTCCTTTAATTAGGTTGTTTCAGAAAATTCTTTTGCCCTATCCTTTTTGTCAAGAATTGACATGATTCTTTGTTACAGTATTATAGTGCATAATACAGTATTGACACTGCAATGTTTTACCTGATGGTAAAATGATTAATTTAGCTCTCCCAATTACCCAGGTGACATTAATTCATGCATAACAATTGTTGTGCTATAAAAAAGAAGACATTTGCAAATGATTCCAACTTTATGGGCGACGCTGCATAGATATACTGTATGTAGACTGGTAACCTGATGTACATCCTCCGCCATTATCATATGAAAGAAGAAGAATCCGCTTCATGGCTTCTTGACCTGTAAATGGTAAATGAACCTGCATTTGTATGGTGATTTTCTAGCTCACTAGCTACTGCTTCACACAACAGATCAGGATCTAACATTATCTAACTCATTCATACACATTCACATGTCGATGGCACAGCATCAGGGGCGATTGGGGGTTCAGTATCTTGCCGAAGGACACTTCATGCAGACTGGAGGAGCCGGGATTAGAACTGCCAATCTTCCGATTGGAGGACGATTCGCTCCACCTCTGAGGCACAGCCGCCCAACCTGTCAAGAGTTGCCTATTGTTGTCTCAATGCCTCAATCCAGTTGAGCTTTTGTTGCTGACATTATTGAAGGTTGCAATGGTCTTTATCATTTACTATCTGCTGATTATCAATTCGGCTGAAACAATTGGAGAGTGTGACTTCAGTTTGTCTGGATTTGTATGACAATACTTAATGATGTCTCCTGTTTTATTTAGCTGGAAAACTTGATGTACTACACAGAAAACAACCACAACAAAGTAGTTCTGCGAGATTTCTACCTGTCCAAGTTTGAGAATGGACCCATCACAGAGCCTTGTGGAACACCAGAATACCTAGGTAGGATACTCTCCGCTATTTGTAGTTCTGTTTTTATATAGAGTATTACTTTATTTCTTTATGTTTCTCTGTCCACTTATACATCCTTCCATTAGCTTTACCTTGTGTTTGTGTATAAAGGCATGCAGGCATACTTTACCTTTGCTTCCTTTTGCTTTTGAAGATCAAAATCTGTCAAAGACAAACATTTATAGTGGGAAAAAAGTCATGAAACCGAGTGGAAGATGTACACACAATTGAAAGCACCTAAATCTTGCTTTCTCCCACTCCTCCTCTCTTTTCATATAAACTGATCTCCTGTACTGTCTCTCTCCCCTTTCTCTCTCTGAGGTTTATGAATGCTGTGCAATGGTTACCAAAATGAAAACACAGCCATTTGAAACTCTCTTATTCTCTGTCTCTATCTCTGCTCTTCTGTTCGCTGTCTCTCAGCTCCTGAAGTGGTGGCTCGTCACCGATATGGTCGTCCTGTGGACTGCTGGGCTGTGGGTGTCATTATGTTCATACTGTGAGTCTCCATAACCAAAGTTATCAAACCTATAATTCAACAAGCAGGCCAATAAAAACTGAGCTGCGTATACAATGGCAGCTGAATAATTGCTTTGTTGTCTATGAAGGATATTTCCAGTTTCATATAGCTTCCCTTCCTCTGTCTGTTTATGTATGTTCCTCTTTTTTTGCAGTTTATCAGGTAACCCTCCATTTTATGATGAGACAGAGGAGGAGAACACAGATCTACATAATCGCATCATCTTCTGTCGCATTGTTGCCGGTGACTTTGAGTTTGATTCTCCATACTGGGATGACATTTCACCTGCAGGTACATAGTTCTACCACATGATGGCATTAAATACAGTTGCGTTGAAGCATTGGGATTGGTAGTCAGAAAATTAGTCCATCAATTTCCTATATGTAAAGAATACATCAAATATTCTATGTAACATAGCATATATTTTCTACTCTTCACAACCAAACCTAATCATCCTCCATGATTTATAAAAATGTACATTGTCTTTTGAGAAAAGGATTATGATGATAAAGATGATGTCACTTGAATTGACTTTTTGTCTTCATTGCTTCTGTCTCAGCTAAGGAGCTCGTCTGTCGGCTCATGGAGGTGGACCAGATGCTGAGAATCACGGCGCAGGATGCACTTTGGCATGAATGGTAATTGTGTGCACGTGATCACATGAGCAAAAGCATCTCTGCACACATCTACAGTGTTTACTCACTTGCTGTCTGTAACCTGTGCTAGGATTGCAGGGAATGGTGCATCAGAGAAGAACCTAAAGGATGGTGTGTGTGCCCAGTTTGAGAAGAACTTTGCAAAGGCCAAATGGCGGGTATGAATTCACTCTCACTCTGATTCTGTAGTAAATAAAGTTTGTGATACTCTAGCCAAGAAAGTAGCAGAGGAAAGGGAGGAGAAACCAGATAAAGTATATGGCCAATAATAAAGGTGACTACAGTGAAAATTAAAGCAATGATTGTGCCGAAAATTGGTCAATATGTTATGCTGATTGCACATGAGGTGCTTTTACAGATGTAGATTTGCAGAAATTTGGTGGTGTTCATATGAATATCTGGGGGGTGTGAATGCTGAAGACCAAGAAGAAGGATGTCAAGATGGCAGAGCAGACCTAAAAGCAAAAGTAAACGTTATAACCCTCTTCTCTTTTTCCCCATGTGGTTCCCAGGAGTTGAAGGTATTGTAGTTCATTATGAGGGAGAGTGGAAGAACAGCGCATGGGCAGAAACTCACATTCAGTCTGGCATGATCCAATGAGAAAACATCTTTCAAATGGCTAAACATCCTCTTTAATTGAAAAGAGGTTTAATTATCGACCAATCAGCAAACAGTTGAGTTAAACCGCGGTCCACCTCGAGATGTATTGGCCATGTTTAGGCTGGTGAGACTCTCCTCAGAAGCTCTGTTCTTGCCGACTGTCACTCCTGTCGTGTCCCAGAAGAGATCCATCCACTCTGCCCCACATTTATTCATTGGATTAAGACCCAGATGTTCAAAGTGGCCCGCTCTGCTCCTTTCTTACTCCTCATCTGCACTAGTCTTTGAAACCAGATTGGTAAAAACAACAACATGCTCAGCAACAGGGAAGAGGGTTTGCTTATTGCTTGTGTGGTTTTTGCATCTGTGTAGATAAGGAGAGGGAGTACCGGAAAGGATATAAGGGATATAGGCCACTGTGGACTGTTGAACTGCAGTGATTTGAACTATAAGGCCCTCTGTCATTCCTTTTACATTAATCCTGGCTCATTGCCCCATACTGTACCTCAGTGTTACATTCAAGTCATACTTCAAGCTAAACAGAAGCTTCTCAGTCAAGCCGTGTAGTATTCTGTGACATTTCTGTGTCCAAATGGCTTTCCACTTCCAGAGAATCAATTACCTGGTTTAGAAACAACTTCCAAGCTCACACATTTTCCCTAACTCCTCAAGTGTTTGTCGATCAAAAGGAGTCAGAAGTGTGTAAGAGTGAGGGAAAGGGAGATGTACATGTATCTGTTGACTTACCTTTTCCAGACAACAAGCAATCAAGGAGTGACATGGAGAGAGTGAGTCTTGAGATTGATTTAAACCAGGGTACAATGCGTCATAGCCTCCTGGAAGTAAACAACTGGCACCAATCTTACTGCACTGACACTTCACACAAATCACATCTCAGCGCTTAGTATGATGATGCTGAATCGTGGTGCCGTGACAGGCTTTTTGGCAAATGCTTCGTTCGTTTGTCTTCGAAGCTTATTTTATATGCTTTGCCATAACTAAATATAGTATCAAAAATAAAAAGAATTTTGAGGGATACAATTCAATATGGGTGTTAATAAATATTGTGAATCTACTTCTCTTTACGTTGCTATCCTTCTCTCCTTTTTCCTTTGCTTCTGTCTGTTTTGCAGAAAGCGATCCGTGTCACCACCTTCATGCAACGATTAAAGAATTCAGAGGCACTGATTGACAGTTCAGCCGAGGCTCAAGGCAGTGAGGAGGTGGGAGATGGTGAAGGGGTTGTGTCCCAGGGGACAAGTGATGAGGGTGAGAAAGGGACAAGTGATGGAGGGGTGACGTCAAGTAGTGTTTCTTTGGAAGTTACTGTTGAAAATACACCAGTGGGTATGGACCAGGATGAGGTAGGCGATAAACAGGATGAGGCAGAGATGAGTATAGGCCCTTCGGTGGGAACTTCCCCATCAGATATTCAGGAGCCTCTCAGTCGACAAATCCAATCCAATGCAGCTCCCAAACTCGCACAGGGGGAGACTGATCAGGTCGGTGCAAAGAAAGCAACAGGTGATGGAACCAGAAAAATGGCTGCCAATTTTGGTCCAAATAAAGTTGTTCCAGGAACCAAACCAACCCCTGTGATGACGCCTGACCCCTCCAAGCTGTCGGAAGGTTCTTCGGGTATTAACCTTGACAAAAAACACACATCCGCCTCCCCTGATCCAAGCAGCAAACGGAAGATGGCTGCAACACTCCACGGCCTTCCACCCACAGACTCCGCCACTGGAACTGCCTCACCAGAGAAGAGGCCAGCCGGCCAGAGGGAGCAGAAGGATGAGACTGATGAAAGCTGGTGTCAGACACAAGTACCTGAGGCAATGGCAGAAAGATCAATGGCAGTCACTCCAGCAATAGGGCCTGGAGCGGGTGTGGATGTAGGACTAGGAGTAAGGTTAAGGGGTGATGCTAGCTCCGTGGGTACAAAAGATACCAGGACAACAGATAGATACAGTGCTGAGTTTAGCATAGCAAGGCCAGGTCCTGCAACAGGACCGGGCTGTTATGCAGTAGGTAGCTCTGCTAGTTTGGGCCGTCACGCCACACCGTACAACCCAGAAGTTGGGACTGTAGGGATGGGGATGGCAGGGAGCTATGTGAGTCCATACAGTTCTCTGTATACCAGTGGAGGAGGGATGTACGGGACTGGGCTTCCACATGGAGGAGGCGGGAGCAGTGCCACAAGCGACTGGCAAATGGACAGTGTGATCGAGCAAATAGAAAAGCAAATGGCTGCCGTACTAGAGAAGATTGAGGGAGACATGCCCTCGCTGCTGGAGCAAATCAGTGACTGCCCCGCTGAACCGCAGCGTGCAAGGAGCACACACTCCTCACCTGTCACCTCCCGTACCCGCTCCTCACAACACTCCACGACTGCATCATCGGCCACTCCTCCGCCTCTTCCAACCTCTCCCAGGCCTGCACTGCCGTCTCTGCCCCGCCTTACTATCCCTCCGCCCTCCTATCCCCCACCCTCCCCACCCACACAGTCCTCACCTCAGGCTGCAGGAGAGCAGGAAGCCACAGATGGACAGAGGGATGCTGCTTGTTCCAGCCAGTCCCCCAGAGCTGGGATGGGTAGGGGGCTATGAAGCAGGTGTCCATGATGCAATACGCAACACTGGGAACATTGGATATCTAGTTTAGTTTGGAAGGTTTAAAGACTGTGTCTCACCCAGAAGTATCAACCATTGACTCCCCAGAAGAAAAGTTACAATGCAGTGTTGTTTGGTTTGGGCTGTGTGTTTATAGTGAGAGAAAAATCTATTGCACTCAAATACTTAAATGACTATATAGGGGGAGTAGCGTAGGCTACTGTCTCTCTATGACAGCTGCAAACAGAAGATCTCAAAAGTTTGTTTGCATCCCAAATCCAGATTGTGCACATACTGGAATCCAAGCACTCAGTGCAGTTGGCAACTTATGAATCTACACAAGTAAGAACAGCTTGGTAAAGTTCTCAGCTAATAGTACGAGTTACAGTGAGGAAGTGATTTGCATTATTCCCTACAAACTGTAAATACATAAAAAGGACTGGGTCTGTAATTTTTGCTCTACTCCAATGTTGTAAACATCCTCATATCCGAACTAACATTTACTTTCCAAATCATGTCGTCCCATTTCATTATTTTGTTGTTTCTTTTTTATTTATGTAGCTACTCATTGTATGGTGAGGCTGCAAAATCATGAGCTTGCAGTCAGAGTTGTACAGACATTTGTGAAACTGAACTGATTTAAACTATTTCAACTTGAACTCTCACTCAAATTCTTGAGCTGTCTGAGTTGCTCTAACCCGTTGGAGAGAGGAAACATTTTAAGATGCGAGATATTGTCTAAAGGCTGCGCAATAACACACAAACACCTAGTACACAAACACACACATCTCTTCTTTTTTGCCCCAGAAATTGTACCCTTAAAGTTTGTTTTCATCTTTATCCAGTTTTGTTGACACATTCATTTGTTACAGTTAATTGGACAGTACTGTCTATATGTTCCTTTTTATCATGTGAAATATTCTTTCTGAAGTTCATTCTGCTTTTGATCTATGTAATACCATACATAGACCCTGAACAAGTCTGAACGTCCTCTATTCTATCCCCATGTAAACTGTGCTCTGTTTGCAAGAATTTCAATAAAACTTGAAAAAAAAAACAGCTGGATCTTGAGTTGTTTCATTGATTAAATTCGTTTGTTTTGCGCTAGTGATTAAAGAACCGTTATCCAATGAATTCACACAGAGCTGTATTATCACGTCATGCCTACAAGTCCCATCTGGCCCCGCGTGAACTTTGGGTTAGTCTATACTCGTGAAGGCACGGGGGTGAAGAAAATATTCGTGAACAGTTAACATGTGACTTAAATATCAGTAGTGTATAATTCAATACACTGCATCTTCTATTTCGTGTAGTTCAACATTAAAGAAGACGAATCCAATGTATTTATGATAAATCGATTAGAATCAGTTTTCGGTGAACCCTCTGAACGGGAATGGTGGTTGTGCCTGTAACGTGCACATGTTGCTGCTTTGCTTTGCTTTCAACTGAAATAGAGTGAGGGGAAACGGTTCTGGAACAGCCGGTCAGGCAGCCGTCCAGCGGAAAAACTCACACAGAGCCCGCCACCCTGACACACTTTTCAGTTTGCAATCAGCGGCAGTGTTAAATTGTCACATTGTTTGTTAGGTTTCTTGCTTAAATACAAGCCGATTTTAATACTACAGATCAGGCCGAGTAATATCGGATGTGGTAAGTTCTGCACACTTGTTCAAGCTCTCGTCTTGGTAATGTTAGCCCCAGCTAGTTGGCTAGCGTTAGCTAGTTAGCTAACATAGCGGCACAAGTAGGAAAAAGTCGTTGGGTGGCTAGATAGCTTGAAAGCTAAGTGCACACAAGCTAACAACTACGCAGTCGTTTGATCTGCGCTCTTGGTAGTCGTTATCGTTAGTTGCTGTCTGCTATCTGAACCATTTCAGCTCTGCGCCTCGGCTAACCATGGCTAGAAGCCACTGTCACGTAACCGTTAACTCTAAAAAGCAATACGCACATTTTTATGCACAAGAATGCTGTGTTCATTCATGTTTTGTGATGAATACCGTTAACGGCAGATGGGAAGCTAGTTGGCTACAAACATTAACTTAGATGGACGCAATGTTCAGAGCCAGACACTTGCTAACTTGTACCACGCAACGTTCCTGGAACCCGGTTCATCTCGATAGATGCATTTGGTCAACGTTACAATAGGACGACAATAGCTGTTACCACAGTAACGTAATATTGGCTAGTGTCTCCTCTTAGCTTGACAAGTTGGGAAGTCTGTTAACGTGACATTGATTATATTCATACGTTTCGGTTCCGATAGAATGTTGGCAAATAATCGTATTATTTCGCAACAAGAAGATGAGACTGGGGATCCCCTCGACATGTGTACCCGAGAATATGCGGCCCACTCTTTTCCTGGGCCTTTGTCATTTGCCAGGCACCCCCTCCCCCAATACTCCTCCTCTGCAAGGAATGCTCACCCCTAACCTCAATGTGACTGAGGGCCCAGACGCTCAGCATCACTGTAGCTAGCAAGTAGCCTACCTAATGGTGTACCTGTCTCAGTTATCCTGGGGGTACCACGAGACTTGACTCGCGATGTGTTTTGCTGAACTCATTCAAAGGACAATGTCTTGAAACCACAATATACCCAATATATTGGCGTATCAGTGAGAATGGGTCCAGTTTGGTTAAACCCTGAGGTGTTCTTTCCTTTTGTGCATTGTGCATGTCTAGTGTAAGCTTTGTGCATGCAATCCATTTCCACAACGATATTTCATTCAGCGCCAATAGATGGGTCTTTTCTATGAAAATGTCTTAAAATAGTCTGTTTGGGGCTTTGCTTTCTTGCACTTTTGTCAGACATACTCTGTGCGTTTTTAGATGAATTGCAAGATGTTTGTTACCTTGTAGTGCTTGTGGTCTTGCACTTTATTGTACAGTAATATATATGGCATGCATCTTCTGGTTGCAGGGGCGGGATGAATGCGCGTTGGCTTATGTTTAGCAGCCAATGAGCTGAGCGCCTCGCTGAGCAGCATGCTCACAGCCACCCTTTCCTGTTGAATATTTCAGCCCATGCGTCACAGCGCCTCCGCCCCTTTCTCCCCATCTGCCATTTTGGTTTTGTTCCCGTCTGCAGTCGCAAAGCCAGCAACGCAATTACATAGAAGAGAGCACAACGACATAGTGACTCGACAGTATAGCGCAGACCATCCTAATCCCGCATCGCGTTTCTTTTCTTTGTACAACTCGTCGAATTTACAGTCCTCATTATTACTGACATCTAGATACTGCGGGAGAGGAGTGGGTTCGCATTGGGAAGGGACCGAGAAGGATTATTGGTAAGAAAAGAGAAATCAATGGAGCACGAGTGTAATGGCTAACGTTAGTCTTTCATTCGCAAAAAGAAATGCTAACCTATCGCGATAACGTTAGATGTTGATCATTGTTGAGCGTCGAAACATTAAACCATATATCCGGAGGAGCTGTGCTAGCTAGCTGTCAAAATCAACCCGTCGCTGTCTTTTGCGAGCAGGTTGCATATAGCTACAGCTGCTAGCTTGCAAAGTTGTGTTCCGCACTGGGGAAATACAGGCCTAGGCCGAGCTGCTAATGGATAGACTGGCAGGCTGGTGTTTTCTTGTCTGTAAGTTATTAATGTTCTGGATCTTTCCACATTGTCAAGTCACTAAACGTTAACGGCTTAGTGGCACGCAATCTAGCCTACTTAATCAGTTTCCCCTTGGTATCAACGGATATTTGATGTAAAGTTGCCTCATCTTAAATGTTAAAAGATTAAACCGGTTCGTACCGGCTATGTATTCTATTTTATATTGACGGTGGCCGTACTTACCCCAATCCTTTGCTGTATCATGCCCAGTGCCTTCATTTTCGTTTCTGATAAACAGCGACCGTAACATTCCTTCATTTTAGCTGGTTGCAAATTTAATGTTGAACCATTGTCGCAACTGCCGTTTTCGGTTGTAGGAAGATTTTATGAATCGTTACGTTTGTGTCGCTGGTAAGTTTAGCTGCATTGGATGCGGAAATTGTGACCGTGTTCTCCGTGTGGTGGGAATATGTACGATAATGCGGCCCGTTTCACTTCCCGAAATGACTCGGTTTGTCGAGATTTTTCCCTTAATTAAAATGCGACGGTACTCTTGTGTTTTTAAATATATTTTTGCTAACGCCCTGTTAGCTTAATACCGATGATATTTCCGATGGCATTGTATGGCCCTTGTGTCCACACCTGCAGGCCCCCTGAGGTGTTGCTCACTTTACCGCAGTGAAGTTTTAATGATTCAGCTCTTTTTGTTGAAACGATGTTAGCGGTCCTTAAATAGCGGTATAATGAACAATAGCAGTGAACAGTCAAGCCTGTCTCCGAGCATGAAATGAACAGATAATGCTGCTATTCATGTCTTTTCCCAGGCTCAGTTCGTTTTCTAACAGATTTGTTTTTGGCCAGCAGCCAGCCCAGCTGCTCCCTGGACTAGAAATCCTCTCCAACATTAAGGGGATTGGATAGCATTGAGCTCAGATACTCTTAATAATGGAACCTTACTATTGAGTTCTGTTTCCACTTATTTGTAAATTAATTTGAAGTCTTTTGAGAACCTCCATAAAATACAAACGTGGTCACTGGGTTGCCTCTGTCTGCTTGAATTATTTAATAATTTTAGTTCAACTGAACCTCCCTATGAATCATCCATTATTAATTGATTTGTATAAACTTGTAAAGAAGTTAAAGTGCCTACATGGGGCAGCTTGTTGTCTTTAACTGTGTGTGTGTGTTGATGCAGATGTCCAGCTCGCCGCTGTCCAAGAAGCGTCGCTTGTCAGGAACAGAGACGAAGACGGGATCCCACTGCTCCTCCTCTAACTCTGTCAGAACTGATCTGTCCCACACACCTGCCAACGTAAGCACTCACTCTCTTTATACCTTTTTGGTAAAACCGGTTACATATACTGATTGCACCTCTTCACCAAACCCCTCTTTGTGGTTCCCAGGGCATGGCTAAGAATGGCAATGATGCTGAGATCGATGAAGGCCTCTACTCCAGACAACTGTAAGTCTTATCTATGTGAATTGTTTCTCCTAATGAAAGAAAATTGACACTTTTTTGTTTGGGTCCTGGTTTTTTAAATGATGCATAGTTGTGCTGATGGTACTTCCTCTTCTTCTGTAGTTACGTGTTGGGCCATGATGCTATGAAGCGCATGCAGAATTCCAATGTCCTAATCTCTGGTATGAGAGGGCTTGGAGTTGAGATTGCCAAGAACGTCATCCTGGGAGGAGTTAGGAGTGTCACTGTGCACGACCAAGGAGTTGCAGAATGGCGAGACCTCTCCTCTCAGGTGTGTGGACGTATTTATTAGATACTTATTTTAGTGTGTCAGGCAGACAAAGGTTTACTCATCCATTGCACTTTATTGTACATTCATATGGTGTGCTATCTTTGAGCCAGATTCTAAAGTGCAGTGCGACTGTTATGAGTCAGTTGTTGTATAGTATTGTTGCCATCCAAAAAGGGTTCTGCAGCCACTCCCTTGCTAAACATGTGCAGATCTAGATTTATCAGCGGGTGGTCTCCCAGGGTCATTATCATAGTTGAGCTTAAGCCTGATTCTGCACATAATTCCAGTGGAGAATTGTTTAGGACTATCAGCCTGCAACCCTGAATACTGATGTGTCTATTTAAGGCCAGACAGATAAATGTGTGAATAAATTGTTCAGGAGGCTCAGCAGAAACCTTTTTCTGTGACCTTATAGTGTATGATTGTGCATGTTAACTCTATTTGTGACCACCTAGTCTAGAGTTTAACCTTGTGCTCTCAAACTGTTTTATTTAAGGCACTAGCATTTACCTCGGTTTCCTTTCTCTAATCTGAATTGACTTGTCAATGTATATTTCTGTCACTTATTTCACATGCCATCCACCTTTTTATACATAGTGCCCTTTCATCAACCATTGAATCTCAAGCCATGTCCACAGTATACTCCCTTCTTTCTGATTGGGCCCTTCTTCCACACTTCCAAGTCAATGAGGGATTTTCTTTTCTTTTTTCTTTTTTTTTTTTTTTTTTTTATATAAAGTGTTCTAGCTGGATCACATTCCATTGATTATATTCCTGCATAGACGTGTTTGTCTGTTGTTCAGCAGGATTGTGACAAAGCCAACTGTCACATTATACTCTCTCCAGTTACTTATTTTAATGTCAGTACAGCCAATTGCATGATTGATTGTGTATTTGACTATATTGAAACATTAAATAACTTAGATTAGGAGGTGATGGAACTGACTTTAAAACTCCTCAGACAAAGTGTCTAAATTGTGTCAATTTCTTTCCTTGTTAAATGATATCTTTGATTTCCCCAATTTGTCAGCCAACTGAGAGAGAGCAAATGGAAAAGATTTAACTTTTTGGGGGTTTCTGTGTCGATGGTGAACCCTTCAAAAAATGACCAGAAAACCATAATATGGAGATAAATTGCTTTCAAGATGTGTTTTAGTGTGGACATTGTGTCTGTATAACCATACTTATAGCTTATTCATTGATTGACTTGGTATCGGTTATTCTGACATATTTTTTGTATTATGTGGTCAGTTTTACCTCCGAGAGGAGGACCTGGGGAAGAACAGAGCAGAGGTGAGTCAGCACCGTCTGGCTGAACTCAACAACTACGTTCCTGTGACTGCCTACACTGAAGCACTCACAGATGACTACATAACAAAGTTCCAGGTATAACTTAGGAAGAAACTAGTGCCCCATCCATTTCAACAATCGCAAAGGAAAGATATGTTAGTTTTTAAATGTATTTCTTTTTGCAATCTAGGTGGTAGTGCTGACTAACTCTACTGTGGAAGAGCAGCAACAAGTGGGAGAGTTCTGCCACAGCAAAGGAATCAAGCTGATTGTTGCTGATACGCGTGGTCTGTTTGGGTAAAGTCCTAATCCTTCATGTTGCTATACCTTTCACATGGATGTATACCTGCCTGTCGATGTCTAATGTTCACGTTCATATATTGTGTTTTCTAGCCAGCTTTTCTGTGACTTTGGTGAGGAGATGATAGTGTATGACACCAATGGAGAGCAGCCACTGAGTGCCATGATTTCCATGATCACCAAGGTTAGTCTTTACATCTGGTCAAGAATGTCTTTCCAACATTGTCTTCTGTTCAGACTGAGCGCTTTCAAGACCGATTTTATTTTGACACCAAATATTGTGCATTCTTGGTTTCTTCAGGACAATCAAGGGGTTGTTACATGTCTGGAT
This sequence comes from Chelidonichthys spinosus, assembly GCA_029853015.1. Taxonomy (NCBI): domain Eukaryota; kingdom Metazoa; phylum Chordata; class Actinopteri; order Perciformes; family Triglidae; genus Chelidonichthys; species Chelidonichthys spinosus. The sequence continues at coordinate 23,039,136 of CM056829.1, read as the reverse complement.
GAGGCTCGTCATGGCTTTGAGAGTGGAGACTATGTCACCTTCACAGAGGTTCAGGGTATGACTGAGCTCAATGGCTGCCAGCCAGTGGAAATTAAAGTTCTGGGTAAGGCCTGTAACTAGATGAGAAAACAAGTTCTGATGAGTGTGAAAATGACTGTTAAACGTTGACTTTTTCTCTGTTCAGGTCCCTACACCTTCAGCATCTGTGAGACATTGGGCTTTACAGATTATATAAGAGGAGGAATTGTTTCCCAGGTCAAGATGCCCAAGAAGATCGCTTTTGTAAGTGGCTGTCATTTTCCGTAATATGTCATGGGTACATAGATGCACATTTACAAGAACAGTTTTTTCACTGAGCAGCAAAATGGCATCTCATTTCATCACAATACTGGTGTCACCACATTTTCTGCTGATGCTGTCACAAATTAATTATTTTAATGAACCCAACCTCACCATCGTTTTTATTTTTTTCCCATGTAGAAATCAATCTCTTCCTCCATGGCCGAGCCAGAATTCGTGCTGACAGACTTTGCCAAGTTCGAGCGTCCAGGACAGCTGCATGTGGGCTTCCAGGCTATCCATGCCTTCCAGAAGAAACATAACCACCTCCCTGCACCTTGGAACCAGGTAAAACTACTTGTATGGTTATAAATACCACCAGTGGCTTTAAGTGTCTGATATTTGGTTCAGAAAGTATTGATATAACCCAATGATTTGATCCACATGTAACGGTCAAATGAGACGAGTTGTATTGTTGGGAAAACCGTTGTGGGTTATACTGAAATTCCCCAATTTAACCTCTATCATTAGATTGAAAACGTACAACACTGTAGGATTACACATGAATTATTGTGCAGCACTATGTTGCAACACTCACCTAGTATTAATCAGTGAGTTTTCTTTAGCTTTTTGTATCATGCTGAGCTCTGTGTATTCCAGGCTGATGGTGAGGAGCTATTGACAATAGCCAAAGAGGTGAACTCAGCCCAGACGGGGTCGGCTAAAGTGGAGCAGTTGGATGAAGCTCTTATTAAAAAGTTGTCATTTGTTGGTGCTGGTGACCTGGCCCCTGTCAACGCCTTCATTGGAGGTCTGGCTGCACAGGAAGTGATGAAGGTCAGTAATGAGGTTGATTCAGCACTGCTGTATTTGCTGTAATTATCATTTTCTGTTATTTGTATCATGTCTTTTGCTGTAATGCTGTGTAAGTTACGGAAAGGGATTATCACGGTCATTATTGAGTGGTGTTACTGTTATCTGTGACGAGACATGTTTGGACAAGTGCTGCACTAAGGCCGCACTCACACAAGGACCAGTTGCTGCATTTCCATTGATCCCAGCCTAAGCAAGGTTACCTCTTATACATCATCATGTTTTATATGACGCGTGCATGGTTTTACCTAGTCTCCAAAAAGGGCCGTCTCGGAGTCAACACAGAGAACATGACTGCAACTTTACTGGCAAGTCGCCTCTGCAGATATTTTGAGTAAATAATCGACCTCTGCATTCGGGATGGGAATCTCACAATGCGATATCACATTATTTTGCCCATGATAACGATATCAGGACACTGCGATACTTGATACATTGCAAGGTAATCGTCGACAATATGTATTTCTATCTGTATCTGAAGCGAAATACCATTGCACTATGGTTGGTCCAATTTCACTCGGGTTACCGCTCACACCACAAGTTAAGCATTCCCAAGCCCGACCCAGAATCCCTCTGTGTCCTGCATAGTCAACAACAGTATTTTCAGTCAAAAATTGTGTCAATAGCACAGGGCGATCTGAGTGAACACGAAAATGAACGAAACAGCCTACCGATTGTACGTCACTCATGTCCGCGTTGTGTTCCTGTGATTGTGATTGTGCTCGTGCATGAGCAATTGTAGCGTGCCGAGGCATATCCCTTCCAACTGTGCAAGGGCCGGGGAAGTGGCACGGAGCACTTGCACATGTCAAACAAACTGGACTTTGGGACTCAAACGTGATAGGGCATGGTACGGATTGCCTTGTCCTAACTTCTTAAACCGAATCTATTGTAAACCACAGAAAAATGACCAAAATTACCACGCATGTATGTCTATATATTATATATTACTTTACTGTCTAGCCTCATAAATAACTTTTAACCTAGGTTAATTTGTGTTCTATGTTAATCAATTAAACTGTTGAGAGACCACTGATCAAAGTATAGAATATCAGTTATCAGATTGGTGGCCGATCTATTGAGGCACCCGTGACCTGATCAAAATGTGGCAATAAACTTCCTCAAGCCAACAAAAAATAATCTAACGGCAAGATATTACCAACACAAAATCCTGTGCTGAATTAAATGAAAGAGCCTCTTGTATTTTTCTGCTTTTTTTGACAACTGATATACTACTGGGTTATGGGTGTTTAGGCTGTCAAAAGCAAAATGATCATAAATTGTTCACTTTTTCTTTTAGGCATGCACAGGGAAATTTATGCCCATAATGCAGTGGCTGTACTTTGATGCACTGGAGTGCCTGGCTGAAGAGGAAGGAGTCGAGCTCACGGAGGAAGAGTGCGCCCCTGTAAGTGTTCACAGCAGATCACACACTTTCACTAAGGACAGATGCACATCATGGTAATAAATAATGGCGTTAACCCCATTTTTTAATCTTTATTTTTTTCTCCAGAGGAACTGTCGATACGATGGGCAGATTGCAGTGTTTGGCACCAAGCTGCAGGATATGCTTGCCAAACAGCGCTACTTCCTGGTGAGACAGCAGTGTAAAAAAATGACATGACTGCTGTCCTGTTGCAAAGGGAGCTTTAAATGATATGCTTGGTGATACTATTTCTCTTGTCAACAAATCTGATGAAAATGATCATTTATTTGATCCTACTAAAAGTCACTCTCACTTCGTGTGTAACAAAAGCATGCTCTGACTGTAGAATTAACACTTTTCCCTCTGAGCACTGTAAATGGATTGTTTGTTGGATACTTGGATAACTTGACTCACTGAGAGGCTGTTCATCACTCCAGGTCGGGGCTGGTGCCATTGGCTGCGAGCTGTTGAAAAACTTTGCCATGATAGGACTGGCAGGCGGCGAGGGCGAGGTCATTGTGACGGACATGGATACCATTGAAAAGTCCAACCTCAACAGACAGTTCCTCTTCAGACCCGCCGATGTTACGGTCAGTATAGTCTTTGCTCAACCTTAGTGCACTTGCTCTAACTGCTGCAGATGGATGATGGCATTATACAACATTTAATACACAAAACGGAATGCCTGGGGTTTTAAGCATAGTACATGTGGTGCGAAATACAATTCAGTGACCTTTCAAGGTACAGATTGGTATTGAATCACTATACAAGGCATTGCTTGCTTCAGTTAATGAAAGGGTGACATTATGTTACACAAGAAACTGGAATTTGAGAAACTCACAACTGCCAGACGTGCTGTAGGCTGAAATTGTTGTTAGAATCTCCTTGTTGATAGTACCTTCATTATAAAGGACTATACCTCATGCACAGAAATTATATTTAAAAAGCAATTTTGTGTGGATCACAAATCAAAGTACAACTGCTGGTAATTTGCAATACCCCTCTGCATAACACTGAATGAGAGGGTCATTGTTAATGTAATTTGCATGTATGTGGTAACAGAAAATGAAGAGTGACACAGCAGCTGCTGCAGTGAAGCAGATGAACCCCGCTATCAGGATCACAGGTCACCAGAACAGGGTTGGCCCCGACACAGAGAGGGTCTACGACGACGACTTCTTTGAAAGCCTTGACGGAGTGACAAATGCACTGGACAATGTTGATGCACGTAAGAGACTGACATTTAAATGACTTCAAATGTATTCAGCAGTGCTAACTTAATAGAAATGTTATTTAGGATCTTGACGCTTGAACATCACCTGCTTCTGCCTTGTGTTTGTGCCCGTTGTGCAGGTATGTACATGGATCGAAGGTGTGTGTACTACCGCAAACCCTTACTGGAATCTGGTACACTCGGCACCAAAGGCAATGTCCAGGTTGTGATCCCCTTCCTCACAGAGTCGTACAGCTCCAGCCAAGACCCACCTGAGAAGTCCATCCCCATCTGTACTCTCAAGAACTTCCCAAATGCCATTGAACACACACTGCAGGTCAGTAGGTGCCCCAGTAGAGCACACAATAATATATTTTGTATTGAATTGTGAGTGTGTGTGAGTGTTTTAATAGCTTTTACTAACAATGCATTATCATTCATTCAAAAATGACCACTGCAGTATCTCAGAATTGTAACAGTATGATTTTAAATGGAGTAATTAACTTATTGCCCAGCCAGACGTCATCATGAAAGACTTCTTCTGATTTAGTGACTTGCTGTATGATTGATATGTTCTCAATAATGTCTTCTGTTCAGTGGGCACGCGACGAGTTCGAGGGATTATTCAAACAGCCACCAGAGAATGCCATTCAGTACCTCTCGTAAGTTGCCTTCTCTATCATGCTGAAGTGAATGTGATATTGTTTTATTTACTTGCATATTTATAAATGTATTTTTATTTATTTATTTATTTATTCATTTCCCTTCATGTGTTTGAAGCCAGCTTATGAGATTCATGATCATTATCCTTACAGAGATCCTAAATTCATGGAGCGTACTCTGAAACTCCCCGGAGCTCAGCCCGTGGAGGTGCTGGAGGCTGTTTACAAGAGTCTTGTCACAGACTGCCCCCACAGCTGGGCTGACTGTGTAGCCTGGGCACGCAACCACTGGCAGTGCCAATACAGCAACAACATCCGCCAGCTGCTGCACAACTTCCCTCCAGAACAGGTACACGTCGAGTTGAATGCATGAAGAATTTAACCGTTAACATGGGATGCTCTGTGTCTGGGGGGGTTTTTAGTCTATTACAAAAACATTTTACAAGATTATATTTGAACACATGTTATCATACCTTAATAATACCTTCATCCAATACTGCTTTTTTTTTTTTTAGTACAGCATGAACAAATCCTAATGCAACCTCCGTTAACTTTAGCTGTTTAGCTCTATGCTTTTGGCTGACGACTTTATGCAACATGCTTGGGAATGAATATAACAAATGATCAAATATCAATTCTTGCTAATGTTTTTTGTTTGCTTCTCTATGGGCTTATTTTTGGCAGTTGTATGCAAAACATTGGTTTGTCATGGATGACAGCATCCAGCAAAAACTGCCTACGCTGACATTCATTACAGCAGAATGATTCCGTTTCCGTTGGCGTCAGAGAGCACTTTGAGCAAACTCATCGGTGTTCAGATTCCGGAGTATCCCTCAAGCTTCCTTTCTGTCTGAACATGGCTAAATATCAGTCGGCTGAAACACTGAAAGATCTACACTGCAAAACTTGTTTTCGCATCTTTGCATTGACTTTATATGCAATTCTGTAGCGCAAAAAATTATCATTGTTTATCTTTTGTTTCCTGCATTCTGGTCCCATTGTATGCATAATTTCATAGTGGAGTTGTCTTTATGTAAAGCAAACGTGTAACTGTGACCATACGTTATGTGTCATCTCTGAAACGCTACCCATATATAGTCATTAGATGTTTTGATCTCCAATGATGATCCAGCCATGCTAATACTGATGCACCAGGCAGATGCAGTGCGTCTGCCTGTGTGTGTGTGAGTGAGTGCAACTCGCCTTCTCACACTGATGTTATCAGTGTGTGCTGAGGAGAAATATGAATGTCTTTTTTTTTTTTTTTTTTTTTTCCCCCTTTTTTTTTAATATGACACCCTGGTTCATGTCAGATAGGATACCTTTGTTGCATGTCTTCTCATCTCTCCCTTTATCCCATAATGTCTTTATTTTTGTCAATCTAAAAGGCATACAATATAATTAATTAGATTCTTATAAGTCATGAGACTTTTTATGGAACAGTCTTCATGAAATGTACATTCCCAGTTATGTAATAGTGATTCTGAAGTAATAATTTATTGTTTCTGGCTCTCAGCTCACCAGCTCTGGTGCCCCCTTCTGGTCTGGTCCGAAGAGGTGTCCTCACCCCCTAGATTTCAGCACTAGCAATGTAAGAGGTCCATTATGTTTCTAACTTGACCATTATCTGCTCTGAACGGTTCCATCCAGTCTCCAGATAGTGACAGAGATGCTCTGTTTTGTAGGAGCTGCACATGGACTACGTAGTTGCAGGAGCCAACCTGTTTGCCCAGACATACGGCTTGCCAGGCAGCACTGATCGTGCAGGTGTCGTCAAGATCTTGCAGGAGGTCAAGGTGCCACCTTTCACCCCCCGTTCAGGGGTTAAAATCCACGTCTCTGATCAGGAGCTGCAGAATAGCAATTCCTCTGTTGGTAAGAGATGCAAATCTGTGCATTTACAAGATTATTTCATAAGTCTTAAATGATCTTCAGCTAAAGACATGTCTCAACAATTTATTCTTGGTAATAGCTTATCCATTGAAGTCAGCGGTTACTGCAGATAATGTGAGACGCATCTAAAACTGATCTCTTTGTGTATATAGATGACTCAAGACTGGAGGAGCTGAAGGTCCAGCTGCCTTCCCCCGAGTCTTCCAACTTCAAGCTTTGCGCCATTGACTTTGAGAAGGTACCCAATCTTTTCTCCTATACCTGTAGTTGTGTTATTACCTAAACTATGCTGTTGGTCCTCAATATATTCTCAACCAGCATTTATTGTAGTCCTGATTTTGTGATGTTTTCTGTCTGTCATTAGGATGATGACACCAACTTCCACATGGACTTTATTGTAGCATCATCCAACTTGAGAGCAGAGAACTACGACATTCCCCCCACAGACAGACACAAGGTATGGGCACACTGTTTTATGGCACTGGCTTTGGGTAAATTGACAGTTTCACTGATGTTTTTATAACTTTTTATGTGGAAAATGTATTTTTGAAACGATACATCCACTGAGCTTTTAGAAAGGTACTAAAATTATAAATTGGCAGATCCAAAATGAATGTTTTGTTTATCGCTGTAGAATATCTGACACTTGTTTGCTGCTGCTAACAAAGCTAGTGAGCCAGTGGTATAACGACATTTTTGATGATGAGCGGCGTCACTCCAAACGCGACTGCTCAGTGTTAAAAGGAGGCTGCTTCTCCCATGTCTGACTGCACTCCATCAGGCTGAATATGTGAATATTTACCCACCAACTACAAACAGCCATAGTCCTTGCAGCATGAACTAATCTGTCACTGGTTAGACTGTCAAAATGAGCAAGAAAAGGGCTTCGGTCTCTGAGAAGCTACATTAGTATTATTGACTGTTAATCCCAGTTGACCATCAGTCTCCAAACAATGTAGGCTGTAATTAAGATATAGAAGTTGAAGGGTGACTGAAAAATAAGTAGGAAGAAGCTTTGCTGTTTACTCTGCACTCCACGGCTACACTACAAGCTAAATGATACCTAAAACTAGACGGCCATATCTTAAGATTACCATATTTTACATGGCATCACATTTGTAATTGTACAACCTAAAGCTAATGTGGGCCTATAGCTACATGTTGCAAAAGTCCTTCATAACTCCAAAGGATTCATCACCCGACATGTCTATTTGAGTCTCAATTACTCTGAAATAAATTATGCAGGTCGTGATGAACTTGTCAAGTGATGAGCTGTGGTTTTCTGTTTACCCCATTCATTAAATAACTGTAGAACGTAGGGTGAGCTAACGTACAACATTCTCTCTTCAAGTCTGTTAACCTTCCTGAATCTCCACCAATCCTGTTAAACCCCACGTACACCACATTGCTGTAATATCAGTAACCAGGGAGAGTGAGACATCTAGTGGCGTAATGTTATCAAATGGTCTTCTCAATGGTAACCTCCATATGAGCGCAGTGCAAAGTGACAATTAGAAAGACACTGAGACTCTTATGCTCTAAAATGCATACATGGTTCTCTGCTCATGACATTATTACTCTCTATATATATTTACAAAGTAAATAGATGTGTGTTGCTATACAGTGCTCTGGATTTGGATTGAGCACATTTAATGCCTTCAAACAATAATTAACTTTTTTCTCTTAATCCTCTACGCTGGTTCTCATCCCCAACCAATACAGAGCAAACTGATAGCTGGAAAGATCATTCCTGCCATTGCCACTACCACGGCCGCAGTGGTGGGCCTGGTGTGCCTGGAGCTCATCAAGATTGTCCAAGGGCACAAGAAGCTGGAATCTTTCAAGAATGGCTTCATGAACTTGGCCCTGCCTTTTTTTGCCTTCTCCGAGCCCATTGCTGCTCCCACACACAAGGTATGCAGCTGTGTGTGCATCACAGTTTGAACCACTGAGATGTCTATATGATGATAAGCTTTTATAGACCATATTTTATGTGTCACTACCCATATATAGTCATTAGATGTTTTGATCTCCAATGATGATCCAGCCATGCTAATACCGATGCACCAGGCAGATGCAGTGCGTCTGCCTGTGTGTGAGTGAGTGCAACTCACCTTCTCACACTGATGTTATCAGTGTGTGCTGAGGAGAAATATGAATGTCTTTTTTCCTTCTTCTTTTCCTGTGACTCCTACTGCACTCTGACGTCATTGGCATCAATCTTTCCTCTGGATTGTTTTTGCAGTACTATGAAATCGATTGGACATTGTGGGATCGTTTCGAGGTCACAGGGTTGCAGAGCAACGGGGAGGAGATGACACTCAGACAGTTCCTGGACTACTTTAAAGTATGTTCTCATCATCTCTTCACTTTACCCAGTGACATTACCAGCATTCGGTTAACCAAATCTCACTTTTGATCTTCTGTTCTTTGTCAGAATGAGCATAAGTTGGAGATCACCATGCTTTCTCAGGGAGTGTCCATGCTCTATTCCTTCTTCATGCCTGCTGCCAAACTCAAAGAGAGACTGGACCTGCCGTGAGTAACTTCCATCAAGATCGACATTAAATATGTTAGTTCGTGTTGTTTTTTTGTATTCACTGTCATAATTGTATTCTTCTGTGTCCTGTAGGATGACAGAGATTGTCACCAAAGTGTCCAAAAAGAAGCTGGGCAAGCATGTGAAAGCCTTGGTGTTTGAGCTGTGCTGTAACGACCTGTCAGACGAAGACGTGGAAGTGCCCTATGTCAGATACACCATCCGCTGAGCTCCACACTGAACCCACCCTCAGGGCGGTGGGGATTGCAGGAGGGAGACAGGGGGGGTGGGCGTTTTGAGGAGTTGAGGTGGGGTTTGGGGTTGGGTGGGTTTATCCAGGTCAGCTCTATTGGATCAATCAGTTGTTTTTTTGTTCTTTTAAGGCCTGTGGTTTGTGTAAACCTGTGCCTGAGTGTACATAGTCCCAGTAAGCTGATTTAAGGATACGTCTGTGTGGTAGGGATCCAGTTTACCTTCGGTTGTGGGAACAGGGGTGTCATTGGAGGAAGGGAGCACGTATACTGAACCTATTGATGTTTCTCAGTAGTAGAACCTCTCTGCTCAGTTTAATTCTAAGCATTTGTATTCTCTTGGTACTCCTAGCCCAGCTAGTGTCCCTCTGAAACATCCTCAAACTCTTTTGAGTCTTCAGCACTAAAGGAGGGATCTTTTAATCCAGCGAACTGTCTCCCCTCCACTCTACTTGCTCTCTTCCCTCCCTCCTCCCTGTCTAGTAGACCTGTTCCCACATTACTGTTTTTCAAAGATGCACCTCCTTTTTGAATAAAAGAAGTTCATTTAAGAATTCCCAAATTAGTGACATGTATTGAGAATCCATTTTCTACCCATAATTCTTCCCGAGGCCCCAAATTTGAAACTGTAGAAGCGCCTGAAGATCCAACTTAAACCCGAGTCAACAGCCTCTCCTCACTGGAAAATAATCTTGAGGCACCACACACCACCTCGTATAGCACTCTGGCTTTGGAGAGGCTCTTGCACATGACATCAGTTTTCTCTTTATATTTCATGTTTTATTCATTTCTAATTTTGTGGGAGGGTGGGGTGGGGCGGGGAGGACTGGCAGTTTTGGCACACACCTTTTAGATCATGAATGGTCTTTCTACTCTGTTAACTCCAAATGACATTACAGTATAAACAAGGCAATGAGATGTATCTTGAAATGGGAGCACTTAGTGTGATAGTGAATAAACATGTAAAAACACACCTGAATTTGCGTGCTTATTTGACTTTTTCTTCTCTTTTTGTAACTGTAATGCATCTAATTAAATGTCACTTGTGGTTTAACATTTCAACAAGCATTGTAAATATCTCAGATACTCATGTTTTTCCTGTCTAACCTGGTTCTGGCACATTCTTCAGAAGTTATATTATAGATCACATCCGAGATGATTTAGAAAATGAGCACATCATGACGAGTTGTGCATTAAGTCTGTTTCCTCTTGTCACAACATTTGAGTTAATCCAATCAGGTTCTTTGGTTTGCGATGTGGTGAAAGAGTTTGATCTGTTGGGTTTGAGCATGCCTGTAAGACGAGCGGATATGTGAATATGTGCAACCCTAAAGGATGTGGTTGCGTGTGAGATGAGGAAGAAACTGAGTAGGAAGGAGTAAACTGAACTCTGATGAGCTCGTATGTGTTTGTTACCAAAACGGAGAAAAGACTACTGTGAATTTGGATTATTTTCTTTCTTTTTTTATTTTTAATTTCTGTGAAGATGCATTGAAAACCGAGGGGGAAAAAAATGGAAGTGGAGGAGACTGCTGAATCGAGGACTTCCTGGTATGATACCTTTTATACGTTCGTTATCCGTTTCAAGCTTGTGGTGCTCCGTAATGTTAATGCTGAGCTCAGGTTGTGGTAAGGAACGACGTCCAACAGGGTAGTAGTGTTCAGTTGGGGACATGAATAGTATCTAAAGTTGGTACACATCTGGTGTCATGGTAACAAACCCATTGACCTAACTCCAGATATTAGTATTAATAATGTACTTTTCTACAACTCCAGGCACAGATTTGTTAAATTAGTGACGTGGACACGCTGTTAAGATCCATCCATCTGATTGTTTTAAGTGGGTTGACATCACTGTGAGTATGCCGGTTTGTCTTTTGTACGTTTTAGGTCTACAGCCCAAGGAGAGACAAACTCTATCCCTTGTGACCATGCTGGGGTAGGTCATCCCATCTACCTTATTATTTTCACCTCCTTTCATCTAAAACCTGCGTATTTTGCGGGGGGCTTCTCCTAAAAATCAAAAGCTCACTTTCATATAAATGTCTGTTTATCTAGAAGAAGAGAAAACAAGACCCTGAACCTGTGGTCCGAATCATAGAGGTGAGTGATTGACTGACATGCACTATTAAAATGGTGCCAGTACTTCTTTCTCATCTTCACATCTCTGTAACTAGCGGATGTTAGTCAACTTTACCTTTGTGACCACAATGCTGACTGCAGACCTGATGAGACATTGTGTTCAGTTGTGCAGCTAGAAGCTCTCTGAAGCCACAAACCTCTAATGTTGTCTATATGTATAGATATCTGTATATATGTATACACATCTATTGATATACATATTTATAGGTATATGTATATATCTATATGTATATCGAAGTAACAAGCTGCTCCTCTGAGTCTCTAAGCTTTTTAATCTTTAATATTTCCTTTAACTTACTGATAGTAAACAGTGAAATATGAATATTCAAACTGGAAATTCTGCTCTGTTTGCATCAGGAAAGCACAAAGTTATTGTTGTGTAATGGTTTTATTAAATACTCATATCAGTACCCTGTATCAGCACGTACTGAACTTGAAGTACTTGTCTGAAAACAAGTGGTATCGGTGCGTCCCCATTTGTCGACGCTTCAAATTCTGCTGCAAATGCACCTTTTTTGCCATTTATCTTTGTGTTCCCACAACGACATACAGAGAAAATGTGTGTTTAATTGTAATGAATCCACAGCTACCCCGTGATTAATCTGATTACAGCTTTAAATATTTCAGACACTGTGAATTTCCCCCCCTTTTTTTTGTTTTGCTGTCATCATTGTGTGTATCATAAATATCTAATTTACTGCAGCTATCCGAGTATATCTCACTCTCGTATAATTGTGAATATACAGATGAAGTGGTGAGTGTGGCACACACAGACAGACATCTTGTGTTTTACTACACAGGCCCAGTTAACCTCCTTCCTCTTTGAAAGAGTCACACAGGAAACGAGAGATCTGCACCATGCAACATCTCACCCCTCTCGACATCTCTTTCCTGAACTCTCATCTCTTTCTCAACTTGTTCTATTTACTAACCCGTTATGTTTTATCAGGATGAAGAGGAAGATGAGGAGGGGGAGATGATGTCTGACCACATGAGGGATTCAGAGGTGAGGTGCCCCTTTTTTTTTTTTCTTTTTTTTTTGAGATGCCAGATGTGTTTTCAGTTGTTTTAAAGGCTTCTATTCAGCCAGTAATACTTTGATGATGAATGACCCACCCTGATGAGGTGGCGGCCATTTTGTTTAAACGTGATCAAATCTGGATTCTTAAGTTTGTTGTTTTAATTCAATTTTAGGAGCCCAGTAACAAAAGGGTCAAACCTGTGGTTAAGTCCAACAGCCTCACGGGTGTCATCACCCCTTTGAAGACCCCTGCTCTGAAACGCATTGGACAGTCCATATCGGTAACGATACACACACACACACACACACACACACACACACACACACACACACTCACACTCACACTCACACACCTGTTGTTCTGGAAAACCAATAGCTGTATAGTTATAGTCTAATCTGCTCATTTCACAGCGGTCTATTAGTTTTCGCACGGAGGCTCGACCTTTGCCCCCCGCTCCCCTGCGCTCTCGCACGAAGGCCTCGTCCTATCCACGCCGACGCAACAGCCAATGCTGGAGTGACACTGTGGAGAGTCACGACCTCACTGCAAAGGAGATCAAACGACAAGAGGTGGGAGCCGCCGCGTGCTGAATTTCTTTTGGATGGTTTCCAGGGGTCACGCTGCGGGGCGGTGGTCACAGGCGGGTGACCGCTCTTCATGCCTGTGAAGCGGCTGTAACACACACAGGGGTTATGAAAGAGGATGTGAGCTGGCACTCAAGGCTCGACTTCCTGTTTTTAACAATCAGCTGTGATGGCTCATGCTGTCTTGTGTATTTCACATCTTGTGTGTTCGTATGTGTGACTTACGCTCGCGTCCACGTGTTGGTGTTGGTCCTGCAGGTGATCTATGAGCTGACTCGGGGAGAGAGAGAACTCATTGAGGACCTCCTCCTGGTCCAGAAGGTACTTGATCACCAAGCAATAACATTTGACCTTTATCGCTTTATATCGGAACAAGATCATTCATTCTTCCATACACGCTTGGTACTGCGTTTATTCTTTCCATCCCTTTGTCTCCTGGTCTCTACCAGGTCTACTACGAGCCCATGCTGAAGTTGGACATCCTGACAGAGAGTGAGCTTGGACAGATCTTTGGTACACTGGAGTCTCTCGTTCCTCTCCATCAAGGTAAACCATCCCTCTGCTTTGCACCTCCTCATGTTATGTAAGCCAAGTATGACTGAGTGAAAGGTGCGTATGTGATGCGTTTTCCTGGATAAAATGCATAAAGCGTACAGTTCGCTCCACTAAATGTCAACTATTACAATAGAGTTTGCAAGCGTTGCCATTGCTCTTTCATTCACATCTGGCTGCATGTTGAGTTGTTTGACTTTTTCAAGGAAAGGAGGTTGAATGAGTTAAATGTGACGTTCTCTTGTCTCTGAGTCGTAGTAACACCAGCGTTTAGTGAGCAAAGATCAGTAAGAATTCATCTGTTTGTTTCACACCAGATCTGCTGAGTCGTCTTGAGCGGCTGAAGGGATCGGGGAAGACAATCGGACAGGTGGGGCCCACTCTGATGAACTGGGTGAGTGTTTCCATGGAGACCAAGGACTGAGAAAGAAAAGGAGAAGAGGGCACAACCCATCTTCACTCTCTCTAGTTCCTGTACTTCCTCTGTTATGTTCCTCTCTAAACCGTGTTACACAGTTCAGTCTGTGTGCGTCTTTGCTTTGAAGCGACTCTACGTTTCATCTCCTTGCTCCTCCTGTGTTCCTCTCCCCAGTTCCCTTGCCTGGAAGCCTATGTGACGTACTGCTGTAACCAGGTGGGGGCCAAAGCCTTGTTGGACCAGAAGAAGCACGAGAAAAGAGTTGAGCACTTCCTGCGTCTGTGTCAGGAGTCTTCGTTCAGCAGGAAACTGGACCTGTGGAACTTCTTAGACCTCCCTCGGAGCCGTTTGGTCAAATACCCCCTGCTGCTGAAAGAGATCCAGAAGTGCACGCCTCCAGAGCACCCGGATGAGGACACGTTGCCTGATGCTGTGAGTTGGTGTCCTACTCATTCAGCATCAAGTTTTTCAGGTTCTGAAATATCTCCTCATTGGCAGGTTATGCAAGACGTGTGCTACTTGATCAGAGTTTCCTTTGAATTTGCCAGTAATGATTATTCATATGATTGCATGAATAATGTTTCATAGACACTGTGCATAATACACATTAAACCTCTACTTATTTATTGCTACTCGTGTAATAATCTTTTTTTTTTTTTTAATTGTTGTTCAAGTGTTGCTTGATACTATTTATCCATCTGACTCTTTGGATTATAATACAATAATCCAGATTATTAAGGCCTAGGACTGTTAATATCGATCAAAACAAACTTAAGTGTTCTATATTTAGGCTTTATAGGGTTTTTTCCCCCTGAAATCCAGTATGGGAAATCCACAAACTTGATTTTAATATTTTAAACGTAAAATAATTAGCACATTGGTACTTCCAAATGATAACAAGAGATACTTTTATCAAGATGAACTTTAGTAACCAGTGATCATGGTTATTTACTTATTATTGTTATTTCTTATTTTTTGTTATTTATTTATTTCATTTATAGTTGAGATACTAAAATATTGCAATATGTTTATATTCTTTGGTCAAATTAAATGAATATGAAAGAAACTATAATATATATCTATATATCTGAAGGAGACTCAAATATCCACGGGCCATTTTTGCAGTAGTGTAGTCTGTAGTCTGGAGTTTACTGTGGACATTCATGGCTCACATATTCGACAGCCTGCGTTCATGGTGAACATACTACACATGATGATTTAGCTTTTGCATTAATATAGAGTTGTATCCTATTCACCAAAATGAAATGCCTGATGAAATGCATTCATTTTGTGTAAGACGACTATATCGCCTACTATATCTTGTTCAGTTGGAGCTGGTCCAGAGCATCGTGGCGGAGGTGAACAAGAAGACGGGAGAGGCTGAGTGTCAGTTCTACAGGCGGTGGCTCGCATACCTCGAAGACAGTCAGAGACTACCAGAGATCCAGCAGTCCCGCTTCCTCTACTGCCATGGAGAGCTCAAGAACAACAAAGGCCAGGTAGCAGCTCTCTCTCTCTCTCTCTCTCTCTCTCTCTCTCTCTCTCTCTCTCTCTCTCTCTCTCTCTCTGTCTCTCTCTGTCTGTCTGTCTGTCTGTCTGTCTCTCTCTCTCTCTCTCTCTCTCTCGCTCTCTCTCTCTCATGTTGACTACTGTAAGGGTCCTTGGATTGAATGTTTGAATATTGAGTTAAATGTATCTCTAACCTTGTGTGTGTGTGTGTGTGTGTGTGTGTGTGTGTGTGTGTGTGTGTGTGTGTGTGTGTGTGTGTGTGTGTGTGTGTGTGTGTGTGTGTGTGTGTGTGTGTGTGTGTGTGTGTGTGTGTGTGTGTGTGTGTGCGTGTGTGTGTGTGTGTGTGTGTGTGTGTCAGCGGCTGCATGTATTCCTGTTTGAGCTGGCCTTGGTGCTGACCAGGCCTGGAGAGGACAAATATGGAGGTCACATGTTCCACGTGTACAGACAGCCTCTGCCCAACGCCATGATAAATCTGGAGGAGATCCCAGATGGGGAGGCTTGTGGAGGGGGCACCTTCAGGGGAGCCTTCACCGGAGGAAATGATAAAGGTAACATATATACAATATTTATAGTTATTTTCATTGAAGATCATCTATTGATATGTACACTATACTGCCAAAAGTATTCACTCAGCCATCCAAATAATATAAATCAGGTGTTCCATCACTCCCATGGCCACAGGTGTATAAAAGCAGCACCTCGGCATGCAGACTGTTTCTACAAACATGTGAAAGAATAGGTCGCTCTCAGGAGCTCAGTGAATTCCAGCGTGGTACTGTGATAGGATGCCAACTGTGCAACAAGTCCAGTCATGAAATGTCCTCACTCCTAAATATTCCAGTCAACTGTCAGTGGGATTAGAACAAAGTGGAAGTGATTGGGAACGACAGCAACTCAGTCAAGAAGTGGTAGACCACGTAAAATGACGGAGCGGGGTCAGCGGATGCTGAGGCACATAGTGCACAGAGGTCACCAACTTTCTGCAGAGTCAATCACTACAGACCTCCAAACTTCATGTGGCCTTCAGATTAGCTCAAGAACAGTGTAGAGAGCTTCATGGAATGGGTTTCCATGGCGATCAGCTGCATCCAAGCCATACATCAGCAAGTGCAATGCAAAGCGTTGGATGCAGTGGTGTAAAGCACGCCGCCACTGGACTCTAGAGCAGTGGAGACGTTCTCTGGAGGGACCAATCACGCTTCTCCATCTGGCAATCTGATGGTTGAGTCTGGGTTTGGCGGTTGCCAGGACAACGGTACTTGTCTGACTGCATTGTGCCACGTGTAAAGTTTGGTGGAGGGGGATTATGGTACCCCTTCCTGTTCCAAAATGACTGGTCACCAGTGCACAAAGCAAGGTCCATAAAGACATTGATGAGAGAGTTTGGTGTGGATGAACTTGACTGGCCTGCACAGAGTCCTGACCTCAACCCAATAGAACACCTTTGGGATGAATTAGAGTTGAGACTGAGAGCCAGGCCTTCCCTCCAACATCAGTGTGTGACCTCACAAATACACTTCTGGAAGAATGGTCAAAAAGTCCCATAAACACACTCCTAAACCTTGTGGAAAGCCTTCCAGAAGAGTTGAAGCTGTTATAGCTGCAAAGGCTGGACCGACGTCATATTAAACCCTTAATAACCCTTAGACGTCACTTAAGGTCATATGAGTCAAGGCAGGTGAGCAAATACTTTTGGCAATATAGTGTTTATCAGAAAACAGGCTACATTTAGAAACATCAGGTTTATTGATACCTGTAGTTTCAAGCAGGTGAAAGGAGGGTTAAAGGTGTTTAAATTTAGATTGAGAGAGAAAGCCTTGCCTCTCCACTCCCATTAGTTGACATTAAATCTTCCACCTTGCTTCCACTAAATGTCCTCCCTCCCCCTCTCTGTCTCCATCTCCCAGTCAAGAACTGTTTCCGTGTGAGCAGCAGGGGGCGCTCCAAAGCTCACCCTTACTGCCTGCAGGCCAACGACTCCTTCAGCAAGCAGCAGTGGATCACCCATCTGCGCCAAGCGATTGTCCGGTCGCGAGACAGTACCGCTCAGACCAGCCAGTCACAACTGTCCCGTCACCCGGACCCCGACCTGCATCACATAGCCGAGCTCAGCCTCAGCTCGGACACAGAGATGGCAGATCTGACCAGTCGCTGACTGGGGATCAGAAGCCTGGGGAGTGTCTATAGATCTGTACATTGACATTGGGGGGGGGGGGGGGTAAAATGAAATGTGAAAGATGACAAACGTATAGATTTTTCTACCTGGATTTTCCTGGATTTGCCGTTGGATTGTGTGGATTGTGGTGATGTTAGTTGTACAGTTTGAGAACAGTATTACAGAGTGTGGATTTAAAGTGTAAAATGTTTCCATTGTTTTGTTTTTTAAATAAACTGACACGTAAATGTTGTTGAGCTACCTGGCAAAGTAGAAAAAGAGGAGTCTTAGTACAGCCAACAAGAGCTGCACAGAAAGATTAGGGATGATTATTCTCTCCCTCACACACTCTCTCCCTCCCTCTCTCCCTCTTTCTCTCTCTCTCTCTCTCTCTCTCTCTCTCTCTCTCTCTCTCTCTCTCTCTCCCTCTCCCTCAATCTCTCTCCCTCTTTCTCCCTCTCTACTTCTCTTTGACCTCTCTCTGTCCTCTCTCTCTCTCTCTCTCTCTCTCTCTCTCTCTCTGTCTCTCTGTCCCTCCCTCTCTCTCTCTCTCCCTCCCCTCTCTCCCTCTGACACTGGTGAGAGGGCAGGGGAGAGACTTTCAGTTCTAGCCTCGGCACACAGTGAAACAGTAGACGTCCCTTTATGCATATTTAACAGCTCAGCAGGTGAGGAGCACAGTTCGGTTGGGACAGTTTGTCCACATATAGAGTGACCAAGTGATCAGGTGAGTCCAAACCTCTCTGCCTATTTGCTAATGCTAAACTATTTGTCAGAAAAAAAAACTATTAATTATTACTAATTGATTTCTTATTTGTGCAAAACAGTAATGAGAATGTTTCAGGACATACTTCGGCCGTGAGATTCTGCATATTCTGTTTCCTTGGTTCTTTACTTGACTCTCAATAATGACCACTTTAGGTGACTTTCCGACCTGTGTGCATGCTGCAGCTATGAGAGGGAGTTACAAGCCATGATAGGGATTCAACTAAAGGGATGCTCATTTGCAAATCAATCCTGCTTTTCTCCCCCCGCAGCTAAATGTCATCCCATTTGCCTGGAAAAAAGAAGATACTTTCTCTCTTGTGAACTACCGTCGCATACTGCTCACCTTTGACATTGCATGTGGGGGAAAAAAACACTGGTGGAGTTTGAGGTGGAATTTATTTCTTTGGGAAGTCCTTCCATGTGTCTCAGGAGACGTGGTAGACACCGCTGACGTGTACCAGTGAATAGGATGCCCGGAGCCAGTGCTGTCAATGTTGAGGGCTCTTGTGAGGCCCTGTGTCGAACCCTGGTCTCCCAGAACGGCCTACAGAGAGAGACGGCTGACATCTCCCAATCTGTTCTCTACACCTCACTGATGGGTCTGCTGCTGGTCACCGACAACGAGGTGTGCAAAACGCAACATCGAGCAAACCTTGAATTTGTGGTCAAACCTCCAAGCCTGGTGGTCTTGTATGTTTATTCTTACCGTGGGATTTATGACACACACCTAAACATAGACAGAGATTGTGTAAAGGAATTAGAGAGTACACACCAGTACACACGTGTTTAAGCACCTGTCAGCACTCCTTGGTCTCTAATAGGATGAATGCTTCAGGCTGACCTCCTTTTAGCCACTGTTGTTATGCTAATGGTTTAAGAAGGCTAAATCTGTCCTACCAGTACTGTACACACACGGTGTCATGCAGACACGGCAAGGGTCAAATATTAGGGCACATACTATGTGAACCAGTGTACACAAACGGCCTGTATTCTTGCTGATGTAACTGATCAGTAGTTCGGGTGAGAAGCTTCCTGCATTGTCTTTATTTTACAGAAAGAGCAGCTCGCCATAGGAAGTGGAAGGGTTGGCCTTAGGAACACTGGAAACACAGTAAGTTAAAGGATGCAGCATGTGCCTTAGGCCAAAACTCCTTTAACAAAACACTTTTACCAGAATCCATTTTGCCTAAACAACCATTTCCTCTCTACTTTGTCCCCAACTTAGTGTTTCCTGAATGCAGTTGTCCAGTGTTTGTCTCACACACGTGGCCTACGGGACTACAGCCTCCTCATGTCCTACAGGGATGAGAAGTTCTCCAAAGAGGACGCTAAGCTCATGGAAGGTGTGTTCCTCTCTCCTGCAGTTCCCTCCTCTCCCAATTGTTGAGAGGTCCCTCGATGTTTTCATCTTTTCTCATTTCTCCCCGTCTTCCTGTGTCAGCTTTCTCTCAGGTGTTGTCAGGCCTTTGGGACGTCAATGAAGGGGACACAGTAGTAAACCCACGACAGTTTTACAGTGTTTTTAAAGAAGCCGTGCCTTACTTCAGTGGATACAGGTGAGAATGTAGATGTGTCTTTACTTTCCATGATACCTGAAAGCAATAGCATAGCATCTTCAACTTATTCGGTGTCGGGTCGCCGGGGCAACGGAAAGGGAAACTTTCAGTAAATGAGTGATTATAAAGTTGAGATCTGTGTAGAAATAGCTGCCTGTACCATGACATGAAGAAATCTTTGTCTCTGTGTTTAACACAGTCAACAGGATGCACAAGAGTTCCTCAGGTTCCTACTGGACAAGTTACACACAGAAATCAACCGCAGACCCTACGTTCGACGAACAGGGATGGAGCCTGAACAAAAATTTGCCAGATTTAGTGTGTGTGTGTGTGTGTGTGTGTGTGTGTGTGTGCACAGATCATCCTGTCCTTCAAACTTTGATGTCCTTCCTGTGATCACATCTTTCTCTCGTCTCTTGTCCTGTAGAATTTCAGAAGAGGCAGCCGCCATGTGGAAGAAGCACTTGGAGAGGGATGACAGCAGAATAGTGGGTGAGAAGAGCCATCTAGTCGTAGTTGTCTGTCAGACTCCTCTGCATTATTAGTTGGATGAAGACAACCCACTGTTGATTCCTTCTCCACTTGGCAGACCTGTTCTCGGGCCAGCTGAGGAGCTCGCTGCATTGCTCGGTGTGCTCCCACTACTCCAACACATTCGATGTGTTCTGTGATCTGTCGCTGCCCATTCCCAAACGGAGCTCTGCTGGCGAGGTCACGCTGAGGGAGTGCCTGGCCCTCTTCTCTCAGGAGGAGAAACTGGACAAGGAGAACTCACCAGTAAGTTAACACAGTGTGCAAATGCAATTGATTACTATACATCTGTGTCCCTCTAAATTTGGGGTCAAAGGTCAATGATACCTACGCTCAAGCAAGGAATGGTTTTGTCCAAAAATGTTTTTTTTTTTCCCACTTATAAACTATGTTTTTTATATCCTTTTTCTCCCATTTAACTCAATATTTTTATATTTTATTAAATTTGTTTGTACAATTTAAATATCATGGTAAAAGAAATACAGTAATAGAGCATCAGCTCATATTTGTAGAGGGAGGATGGACGCCAAGGGGCCTAGACGGTGTCAATACAAAACAGCTCTATCAAATATAATCCTAAACATCTGACAAAGACAAAGCAAAAATAACATCAACAGGAAAGCAAACCATAAAAGTGGGAACTAATAATCAGAAACAAGAGAAAAGATTAAAACAAATGTTATTTGGCACTGGGAATTAGATGTTTTTTCTATTGAGTCTTGTTGTTGATGTATCATGAAGTACATTTTGTTTTGCATTTCAATCCTTTCTTCAGTACTTCCTCTGAATTAAAAGTATCATTTAAATGGATCAGAAGTAGGATGAGTTTGTAGCTCCCCACATTTTTATTGTTAATATATGGATCAATAAAGCTGGAACATTTTCTTCCTATCTTCATCTGAACAACCTTCTTGATCCTCACCAGTCTGGTTTCAAGGCAGGCATTGATGTGTGTGTTTGTGTTACAGATGTGTGACAGATGTAACAGGCATACAGAGAGCACCAAGCGCCTTTCCATCCAGAGGTTTCCCCAGGTTATCGTGATCCGTATCCTTTACAACATCTCTTACTCAGAATATTAACCTTAGTGTTGTTCTTGTGCAGGAAGTCATGATGATGCTTAACAACCTTGTTCAGATCTGAACCGTTTCACCACATCACGGTGGTCTATCAGTAAAAGCACAGTGTACGTGTCCTTCCCACTCACTAACCTGGACCTTGGACGCTACGGGCCTGCCGACTGTGGTATCAAAACTAATCCATGCATTATCTTCTTGTAATTGCTTGAGTCAAACATTGTGGGATACTGTTAAATAACGAGCCAATTAAAAACAATACAATGCAGTAAGAATTACTCTTATCTTGGCATTTTATCAACAGCTCATGTGTTACTTTTATTTTGAGATTTTTAGTCATTTCTTATATGTGACGGATGAAGATGATTTCTTTCAATAGGTTATTTAAAAAATAATAGATATCATCTAATGCAACATGAGTTCTGAAGAGTGGAATAAGTGAACCATAATGCATGTCCCCCACAGGTCCAGTTCTCTATGATTTATATGCAATATGTAACCATGCTGGGACGGTGAACATGGGTCACTACACAGCCTGCTGTTCTGATGCAAATGGTTGGTGCTTCTACAATGACTCTAGGTGAGACTCACCCTGCACCCAAATCATTTTGTTTTTGTATGAAATGCCCTGCAAACTGCATAATCTATGCACAAAGTGCACTGTGTCTGGGGTCATCTTTATTGAGACACAGGTACTATATCAAACTGGAGCTGTTTCTCATGATTACTCTCCATCTACCCAACTACAGTGTGACTCCAGTCTCAGAGAACCAGCTTCAGACCAATCAAGCCTATGTGCTGTTCTACCAGCGCAGCAACAGCACCACCACAGTCAGGAAATAGACCCCAGACTGGCTGAGCCATGCAGCCAATCAGAGCCATAGCTTCAGTGACCATAGAAACAAGTAGAGGCAACAGTGCTAACGTGTTCATATGGACAGCTCAATCTCAATGAGCATGCCCTCAAATAAAACGTGAACAGGATAAGAGAGAAGCCATGCTGACTTGAAAGAGGACTTGAAGAGGCGATCTCCCCTGAATCCAGGATTATAAAGAGTCTCATTGAGGGAGCAGAGACAGCTCTCAGATTGCCGCCTTAGAGTCCCTGCTTCTCAGGCAGGAGTGAGCGGTTTACTTGCACAGAGCTCTTAATGTAAGATAGGTGTGATCCATGCTTGAGATGCAACATAAACCCAAATAAACAAAGATAAATCTTGGGTGGAATAGAAATTGGAAAATGTTTGATGACTACTTTGTTACATTGGGTTTCATTTTAAGCTACAGCTTTGTGAAATCGTACGGTACTTTAACTCATTATGTAAATGTATGGAGCTTACTACCGGTATATGCATTATGTTAAGCTACAGCTACCCCTGAAACATTCAAATGGGCTATATTATCCCTCCAACTGAATTATTATTTCTATGGAAATATTCTTATATGTATGTATATATGTATATATTTTACATTTGTTTTAACCAATTAAGCATTTGAAAGTAGCATATTGTATTATTGATATTTGAAACCTTCAATAAAAGACCAATAACAAATTCTAATGATTTGACTTGAACTTTTCTTTGAGTGAAAAGCCTATTATTTTAAATGTTTTATTTCTTTTAATGTATCACTCATATATGAATGTGTTAAATAAACAGCTCATATTTTATAAAGCCCAATTTACATGTACCGGTAAGTAAATGTGCCGCAGCCCACTGACGAGTGACGTCCATTTGCGCATGCGTATTAGCGGTGGGCGGAGTTCTCCAGTCGGTCAGGAAGAGGAGAAAGGCGGACACAGAAACATCAATCGGTAATCTTACTCAACGATAGTTTTTAAACTTTGTGCCACTACTTGTTTCCGTCGCAGAAGAATCACAGTCGTGCGAAGAATGCTGCGGTTATTTTTTCAGAGAGAATATACTGAATGACAGCAGCCAAACCTACGGGAAACACCGTTAGCTTTCTTGCTAACTAATGTTAGCTGGTTTGACAGGCCCGGACTGCACTGCACAGCCCTCCAGCAGGAATGGGAACACAGCACGGAAATGTGCTCTGTTTACTCCCTCTACCTCCGAGGCAGCCTCTCGGTCAGCCTGTCGGCTCGCTTTCAAGCTATTTTAATGAAACTCTTAATGTCAGGAGGCCGGTTTCCTGCCGTTACTAACGTTGTCCGAGCTGTTGACGTTGTGTTCCAACCAGGGGGGGACCGGAGAAGCATAAAACGCTGTGTAGTTGCTCGAGTAAAGTTTAGAAGTCGTACTGTGTATTTGGGTCAGTGAGCTATTCGTAAAATGATGTCTGCGTGTGTTATTAGTGGAGAGTACCTTCGTGAATTGTGATAACCTTGTTAAAGAGTATAACCTTGTGTTGGACTCCTTTCCACAGATGGCTGCTATCAGGAAGAAGTTGGTGATAGTTGGGGATGGTGCATGTGGAAAGACCTGCCTGCTCATCGTCTTCAGTAAGGACCAGTTCCCAGAGGTCTACGTCCCCACTGTGTTTGAGAACTATGTGGCAGACATTGAAGTAGATGGGAAGCAGGTGAGACAAAAACGGTGGGGGGAACACACAGGGTCGTTGCGCAAACTATAGTGCCTAGTAAAATGAGTATGAAGAGTTAATAACTTAATTTCACTTAGTTATCCAACTGTCAAAGTTGTTATGATATCGGGTGAGCTGGAATGTAATGTTGAATGTAGTTTAATGTCTGAATTGAAATGGTAAAGCAATTACTGCTGCGACTTACAATTGTATTTAATAATGTTTCATCTGTTTATCTTTTACTCAAATTTTTGTTGCCCAAGTTGGCATCATCGTTTCATCAATTTAAATATCTGTAAATCGGTTTACTATACTGTAGGATCCTGAAAAGCAACACATTCTCACATTTTACGCTGTCAAATGTTGGGAATTTATGCTTGAAAAAAATAGGTTACCAGAATAGTTGCTGCTGACAACTATTGTTGACTTTATTATTCAACTAATTGTTGCAGTTCTACTTCAAATTGCACATTTTAACTTTACAAAAGACTAAAAATTATCAATACTGATTATTTTCTGTATCTAATCAATGTATTTAACTAATTGATTAATCAACTAAGCATTTCTGCACTAAAATCAATTACCATATTGAACAGTTCAGTTCGACTTCCCATAGCAAAAAAAAAAGGTAATACCATCAGCATCTAGAGATAGGCATTGATATTGGACATTTTTACACTGAGATTCCACCGTAACCACGGGAAGAAGAGCCCTCGATATGCCGCAATCGCACCGTTTATAAAGAACTTTGGTTTGCGGTTTGCGTCTCCTTTTACAAAGCATCCCAGAGGGCGTGACGTGTAACACAACAAGGCCGACAGTAACGTGACGTATTAAATAAGTGCCGGAAACACGGTTAGCACATCAAAACAACAATGAAAAGTGAACTTTTGCATGTCATGCATAAATTTAAATGACTCTTCAACCGCAAGCAAAGTTGCTGTGCATCATAAACATGTTGATGCATACAATGGCTCACAACATCACCCAGGAACAAGCGTTTCAGCTTGACAGTGTCAAGAATGTACTCCCTTAACAGACTTTGGCAGACCAGGCTGTTGGGTTCCATCTGCATTCGGTGTTGGTAGTAATATTTGTAGTAGTAATATTAACAGTAGTCGTCCATGGTGGCAGGCACAGCCCTGTTTAGATGATTCTATCTCCAACATGTCGCTGGAGACCAAAAAGCAGTCAATGTTGAGCAGCATCACAGCGGGGCAGGTGCAGCCAGAATATGGTGCTTTCATTGGCCAAATCAGGGCAGGTAGCAGTCGAGGAAGTGACATTAGAGATGCAGATTTTCAATACATTCCTTTAATCAATAGTCAGCTGCCTTCATAATACAAGCGGTAAGCATCAAACAAGCCCATATCGGCGGTGCAGTCGGGGTCAGGTTCCACCATGATCCAGGGAAACCTATTTAAAGTATATAAACAATGTATAGTTGGTATGCTTAATCATGTAACTTGCATATTCTTAATCTTGTCCTTTTTAAATGCGTGAATTGCCATTCCATACCATTTATTTATGCATCTGTCTTTGCATGTCACTCTCTTCTCAGGTAGAGCTAGCACTTTGGGATACAGCAGGTCAGGAAGACTATGACAGACTGAGGCCTCTCTCCTACCCCGACACTGATGTTATTCTCATGTGCTTCTCTGTAGACAGCCCTGACAGTTTAGGTATTGTATTTGCAACAGTCACACCACTACGTATCAGACACCTTGTGATTGTGATATATATTTCTAATTATTGATTTCTCCTTCTAATCTGCAGAGAATATTCCAGAAAAGTGGACACCTGAAGTGAAACACTTCTGTCCAAATGTTCCCATAATCCTGGTGGGCAATAAGAAAGATCTGCGCAATGATGAGCACACCAGACGAGAGCTCGCCAAAATGAAACAGGTCAGATTATAGTTCAAAATATGCTGATATGTGCGTGTTATGTTTCTTTATTTGAACTTGATTTGCACAAAGAACATTTACCTTATATATTGCAAGGATAGATGTAATGTACCAGTTTTTTTTTGTTGTTTTGTTGTTTTGTAAAAGTACAAATGTAAACCTCTCTGATATGTTTCCAGGAGCCAGTCAAATATGACGATGGCAAAGACATGGCGACCCGCATCAGTGCCTACGGCTACCAAGAGTGTTCTGCCAAAACCAAAGATGGTGTGAGAGAAGTCTTTGAGATGGCAACTAGGGCAGCTCTGCAGGCCAAAAAACGTGGAAAGAAGTCCACCTGCCTTCTTTTATAGGTTCTGGGGGAATAAGGAGCTGCCGTCAAGCACAGATCGAAAGGGCAGTTTCCATTGCGATTTGATGGGAGAAAATTGGGGAGGGCCCAGAACTTTCGCAGATGCTCAATTTCTTCTCACCAAATTATCCTCAGCAAATTAAACCAGGTCTTAAATGATTTGATGGGCTTCTAAACCCTGGTCCTATATGTGTACATTACATTATGTGCCATTTTGCTCTCACCTATCAAACACTTTCAGATCTAAAATTCTGTAGGGCGGGTGGTGAGGTGGTGGGGAGTGATTTGAAGTTGAGTAGATTTAACAGGGGTTAAAATGTGCCATCATGGGAATGAAGCGAGAAAAGGTCCTAACCAGGCCAAAACAGTGGGGGCATGAGAGAAAAAGGCAGAAAAAAATATATAAAAAAGGTTTGAATTAAGACCAAGTATAAGTGGATTTTACACAGTATCGCCTACATGTAGTGCCTTGAGAGCAGTGGTCAAGAAGAGTTAAGTTGTGGGTAGGGATTCATAACTTCGATGGGGTATTACTTTGTCATTTGTAGTGTCCACACATCATATTTGTGAATGCTTTCTCCTCGTCATTGACTTTGCTCCTTCAGGCCCATATTCTGACTCAGGCGCTATGCAGGGGTATGCCTAAACTAGATTGTATGAGATATTTTCCCATACTGTATTACTTACCTGTACTTTAGAGAGAGAGAGTGTGTGTATGTGTGTGCAACTGTATGGTGGTTTGTTTTCTCCAGTGCAGGTCTGCATGCAGTGAATGTGTGTATATTTTGTGTGGGTGTGTATTAACATATGTGTCTATGTACTGTATGCATGGAAAGGTCTTCTGTGTTACTGACCTAACCCCTTATTTCCATGCCAAAGTTACCCCTGATGGCCACATTTTATGGCTCAGATGGGTAATGGAATTAACAGCTACTCAGAGTGACATAAAACGTTTCACTTTACTGGAAGACATTGTACTATGCCTAGAGGCACAATCAGGTTAAACATTTAGTTTTTAGGACCTTTTTTTGTTTACCAGAGATTCATTTGATTGTGTTAATCGGTGGGTCAAATCATGAGTGGTGTAGTTAATAAGTTGAATATTCCTTCAGATAGATGATAGACTTATCTTATTACTATGTCTATTATGTACTGTATGTCTTACAAGGCTTTGTAAGGACATGTTAATGTGTATTTCAAATTTGCCTTCTACTCAACTCTGCCCATCCTTCCTTTAATGATAATGCCATTATTGTACTATAACTTTTTATTGTTGATGTCTCTTATTTCTTAGTATATGTTAATCACTTTACTTAATCCTGCTGTTATGATCAGTTTATGTCAGTTGAATGATAAATTGTAGCCATTGTTTAGTTAATTGAAGGTAAAGCTTGGGGTGCAAGGCTGGAAGGTTTTGGGGGTGGGCTTTTCTTCTTCATTGTTTTTTTTGTTGTTTTTTTTTTTGTTTGTTTTTTTGTTTTGTATTGTGACATATTTAGGTTTTTGGATTTTTCCCCCCCAAATAAAGTTGATATTAGGGTTTTCTGTTGTAAGCTATTTATGTGTTTTTTTTTTTCATTTATTCATTATTAATTACTATTTTCCCCTATATTTCTGGCATTAATTTACTTTTTCCCGAATAAAAGCAACAAACACTCAAAATGTCGGGTTTTATGGTTTTATATCTTATATGAAGATGTCTTCATAAATGGATCAAATAATGCCATGTCGTGTATCGGATGGGCGGGCTACTAGTTGGCCTGGCTGTCTTGTCCAATCATCGTCGACCTGTATGCGTTTGCTTTCCAAGCACCAATCAGACACGAGTCAGGTAGTGGAGCCCTCCCCCTCTGAAATGTTGTCTTGCTGTGGCCATTTTACACTAGGTTCTGTGAAAATAAAACATCCTCCTCACCTGGGCTTCGACGTGACATTTAAAGAACTGTTGTTAGTTGAATGTGGCATTGGTAAGTGTTTATCATATTTCAAATACTGATATTGTTGCACTTACAACGGCTGACATACGTTTTTGGAGACGGCTTCTTTGCTTGGGCTAGCTAGCCAACCTCAGGCTAAAATAGTTAGCTTGCCCGCTAACCGAGATGACCGCCACACGTCATTGTTGAGTACTCATTTTTGGGAAAGGATGTGCACGTGCACTGGGCACAGACACCTATTTATGATGCAGGGTTATGCCTCTTTTTCTTAATTTCTGGGCTTGGACGAGTAGTTTATAAAGCTGTGATTTCAGTCAAAGTTGGAGAAGGCTACTGTATTTAAAGCTGCAGCAACCTGGCGACAGAACTAAATTGATATCACCTGCCTCGATAGAGAGCACACCTTGCACATTATTCCTGTGAAACCCAGGAGGCTTCTACTTGGTAGATTGTTGTAATGTAAAGTTGTTGCGTCTGAATGTTGATGACTTCTATGACATCCATGCTCTAACCATAGAAACACGACGAGACTGGGAGCAGGCTCAGTGAATCTGTCAGCCAGCAAAGCTTACTCTTGATTATCCTAAATCTGATTCAAAAGAGTAACTTGTTGATGTACTTCCAGAATATCCAATGCTGTAACCAAATAGAAAAAGGGCAGTGTCAGTGGATCAGTATGGACTATGATCGGAGGTGAGTTAAACTTTTCTTCAGCCTTTATATCATGAGGAGTACATGTGTCCAACTAACAAGTCCCTCACATTGACTTTTGTGGTCAGCAGGGGTGGGCGAGGTGACCGCACTGGTCGCTATGGCAACACCCACAATGATCACAACTTCCGTGACATGGACTACCGAGGCTATAGTCAAGAGGATGAGGACGTGGGAACAGGATATGATGTCAGAGCAGAGGGTAACAGACCTTACAGTCATGAAGAGCAGTCCCTGGGTGTCCGTGACTTCTCACCAGGTCGTCTCCAAGACCGCCCAGGGTTTCACCAGAGAGGAGACGGGCGAGGGGATATTGGGCGTGAGGGGAAAGGGCTCCTGTGGCCCCCATGCTCTCAATCGCAGCCTGATCCAATCCCTCCCATACTTCAGAGAGAGGAGGAGGGATCCAGGCGGGAGTTTGAGCAGTTATTGACTGGTCTGCAGGAAAGCGGTCGGGGTAAAGGTGGAAGAGGCTTTCTTGAGAACAGTGTCTCGCATTCAGGGGGTAGGGGTGGCAACTGGGCTCATGGAGGTACCCATACGGAACAGATGGAATACAATACGGCAAGACAGAGAGACGAGGACAGGTTCCCACGTGCAGCGGGGAAGAGGAGGGTAAGCCATAGAAAGTCCATCGTCTTTATAAAGCTGCTATACTTACATTTTCTTGTTGTTGGTAATTTGTGACTGTTCTATGTAGGTTTTTCCAGTGGGAGCAGAGGAGCATAGTTGTGGGAGCGCTGGTCCAGACATATCCCTTGAGGAGTTGGATCAGAGGGATCAGGACTACCGTGCCGATCTAGACCACAACCAAAGGCCAAGCAATATCATAATGCTTCGCATGCTGCCACCCTATATCACCGCCAATGAGGTTAGTGTATGTCTCCTGTAGGGATGGGACAATATAGGATTGTATTGCAGATCACATTAAAAGAAACACTCAATATAAGTTACAATACAAATCAACAATACGTTGATCGTGGTGGATTTACATTATCACGATAATCATAATATCGTCACAAGTTACTTGAAAAAGCTGTCAAACATCAATAACTCCACATGATCAAGCAGTGACAATAAAGCATGATTTAAACAATAAAGGGAAAAATCTATTCATATGTATCCTTTATTTATGCCTTTTATACTCATCGTATTTAAGATGATTTGTTTTTTACAAAGAAAATGTGTCTTATCTGTGATGTAATTTAAGTTTTTGTTCCTTAACAAAATGTAAAGTCATTCCAGTATTTTTATTTACATTTTTTAAAGCATATTTACATAATTATTGGGATAATATTGTGAATCGCAATTTTGCCAGGATAATCATGACATTAGAAATAGATAAATAGATCTGATGATGCATGGATCTTGTTGTCAGTTGGCTTATTATGCAATAATGCTTCTATGTTCAAAGATACGAGCACAACTTCAGGAGCAGGGGGTCCAGCCAAGAGAGGTCCGCCTCATGAGAAACAAATCATCAGGTGAGAACTTGTCCAAAAGCCTCAAATCTTGTTTTCTCTTTTTGTATTCTCTCTTTGTGTCACACTCGTACATTACCGGCTTTCTCACTTCATTTCTGTCTCAGGCCACTTTTGCTTATCCTCTCTCTCTGTCTCTCTCTCTCTCTCTCTCTGTCTCTCTCTCTCTCTCTCTGTCTCTCTGTCTCTCTCTCATATTAATAAGAGCCCTACCTTTCCTTCTCCTTCTCTC
This sequence comes from Chelidonichthys spinosus, assembly GCA_029853015.1. NCBI lineage: Eukaryota > Metazoa > Chordata > Actinopteri > Perciformes > Triglidae > Chelidonichthys > Chelidonichthys spinosus. Next base: position 23,008,523 of record CM056829.1, on the reverse strand, counting down.
TTACAATCACCATCTTGCTTCATACTTCTGACAGCTGGATAGACGGCTCATGCAAAACATGCATTTCCATTTATATACTTGTATACAGGCTTTTGCTGCAATTCCTGCTTTGATATTTTTTGGGGGTGGTCTGCTGGCGTCTGAATTCTGTCTAGTGCTCACAGGGCAACAAAACATCCATGCACGCTTCAAATGAGAGCTCAATCCATATTTGCCTTTTAAAAGAAGAATGCATGCATGCAGCCATATGTTGTAGATCTTCACACCATGGTATTCATTTTCCTTTTTGCCTTGACTCTCTTATCGTCTTCACCCTCTCATGATTCTGCCTCATCCATCTTGAAGTGAGACATTTCTGAATAGAAACTGCTCACAAACTAACATTGTCGACTGAGAAATGAGCAGCGGAAGCAGAATGCGTTTGATGGAGTTTGTCATTGTAGCTGTTTTTGAGTGTGCGAGTGTGGGGGTATACCTGTGGCAGCTACCTCTCGGCTATGTGAGCGTCATCCATACCACTCAGAAAAGCTTGTCTTTTTCTAAAGGTCTTCCATTAAGGTCATTGTGTCACTGGCCTCCCCTTTGCTAATGCACTGGTTTTCTGTAAGGTGTGCCAATCTGACTCAGGCACACTTACAGTCCCCCGCACTGCTCTGTCTTTCTCACCCCTGCATCACCGTTTCTCTGTTTCTCTTTCTTTAGGATTAGTCGCTCTCCGATTCAATTGTTTAAATGATTATTTTATGGGATTGTACTCCATGTTATACCATATACACTGTTTAGAAAAATATATATATCTCAATGTGTTTTAGAATGTGTTCTCAGTCAGTTATAATAATGCATGGACAGAATATGGAGTACTTCACCAATAGAAATAGCTGCTCATTTGGACTGCACTTGACTCTCAAACCAGCAGAGATATTGCATGTCTATGTGTGTATGATTGCGTGTCTGTGTGTTTGTTATGTTGGTGCCTGGGTGCTTCATCATTCAAAGCCAAAAAGCTCAGACTCAAACTGATGAGTGGGTAGGAACCTCTCTTTCTCCCTCTTTCCTTGACCCTGTTGAGATACTTGACATTGCGTCCTCCCATCCTTGCAGAGAATTTGACAGTGGCTCTCCAACTGGCTGTCAGGTGTGTTATTTCCAAGGGAGAGAGGAAGCAATGATTTACTATTTTAGTGCTGATACAGGGTCTCTCTCTCCTCTGGACATGAAGCACTAACCCCTCACTGCGTTGTTGTTATGTTGTTGTTGTTGTTGTTCGGTTACCATGGCGCTGGGCGGTGTCCAGGTCAGAGCCGAGGATTCGCCTTCGTCGAGTTTAATGTCATACAGGAGGCCACCCGCTGGATGGAGACCAACCAGGTCACTCTCCCCTACACAGACACACATACACATATATACATGAATACCCTGGACATATAGGTTAACACTAGGGACAACTGTAGAGTCACATCATACCCTGTCATGTGCACATGGCGCATTCTAGCATGGTAGACACACAGAGTGGAGAAATAATGTTTGTCCCTGAGGTAGGTAGGTCTTTGTGAAAATGCATGTTTTCTTTCTAATTTATGCAGAATTCCACATACATGAAAATGAATGTTGCATCATGCTGACATCTGTCTGGGGCTTAAGTACATAGTTTTCATAAATGAGCTCTCCCAGTCACATTTGCTCATCATTTGCCCAATACAAGCTCCTCTATAATAGAGGTCTCTTTCACTGACATGTTCTCACTCTCTCTCCTAAGTCTACAGTACCACCTCTGGGACAGTGTGACACTGTGAATCTAATTTCTCACATGGTCTATTGTATGTTGAGTCAGAACCAACATAGCACTTCATTTTCTTATTTTTGAACCTTTCATATCTGGGTCATCTACCAATATTACATCTTTAGGATGCAGCAATTGTCTATTCAGGGGGTGAAGGTGGTGACAGTGGGATGGGATGTGTGGAAAACTGTGAGAAGGTTTCCCCTTAAGGGGGGAGGGATGACACAATTGAACAAAACACATCGTGTCTTTAAAAATGGACACCCACACACTACACATTCACCATCTCAGTCCGTCCCAAGTTCCTAAAGCTGAAGGTTGCAATTCTCTGGTGTCCTCTTTCTTTCAGCCTCAGTTGTACTCTCTTTCTCTCTGTCCCCCTCTCCCTCTCGTCCCTTTCATTCTCTCTCATCTCTTGTGAGATGAGGCCTTTCTCTGGCATGTATGGCCTAATTATCGCTGATAATCATTCTTTGTTCCCTCTCCTTCTCTTTCTTTTTTCTTTCAGGGAGTACTGTCGATTCTGGGACAAAGAGTGTCGATGCACTACAGCGACCCGAAACCGCGTGCCAATGAGGACTGGCTCTGCAACAAGGTTGTGTGTGTTTGCTTTCTGTGGGATGCATATCTGGAAATCTAAAGTTATATGTATGTAAATACATCTCTGTAGTTGCCTTTCTTTTAATAAATCTTAACAGTAGGTCATGCATTTCAACAGTGCGGTGTGCAAAACTTTAAACGGAGAGAGAAGTGCTTCAAATGCAGTGTGCCTAAATCAGGTAAGGTTTAACCCACCCACTGCAAATATCACAAGCTCTCTCATACTATATAATAATAATACAATAATATGTAAATGGTATGTTGTTTTTCCCCAGAGGCTGAGCTGAAGTTGCCACAATTGCAGAGGGATTTGCCCGTTGGTCTTCAAAAGGAGGGAGCCCAAGGCTTACTGCCTTTGCCAGCACCTTACCACTCGTCTGGTCCTACTGTCAACCCAGGACAGCCTACACAGCAGGCAGATGTTGCCAATGACAGTAAAGTCCATCTCTTCACATTTGTCCAACCATTCTTCTATTCAGAAAGTTCTACTTTTGTGTAGTGTTAATGTTGTTAACAAAAACTCAATTTGTTTGTCATGGCCCGAGATTTTGATTGGACGGCAGCGACGTCATTTAAGACAAACTGTCACTACATCAACATGCCATGTTGTTGATGGAAAAAAACAAGACTAAAATGTAGTTATAAACTCGGTTCTCACTTTATTTCTGTTGACAATAAAACAAGAGAGAAAATGTCAACCGTTTATTTCCTCAACACAGCAGTTCCGTCTCCTGTGCTGCCCACCCCATCACATCTACACAGACGGTACACCGTCAGAAAGACTCACTTACTTACTTAGTTTAAGGTAACAGTAGGGCCCGACCGATTCATCGGCCTGCCGATTTAATCGGCCGATTATAGCCTTTTTTGAAAATAATCAACATCGGCCAAAAGACGCCGATTACAACCGATTTTTTTTTTTTTTTTTATGTTGTTGCGCTTAGTATCCAGCAGAGTGCGCTCCTACTCCATTCTACTTAAAGGGGCGTTCACACCGAACGCGATAGACGCGAATTGAGCGGCGACTCTACATTGAAAACCAACAAACTTTTCAGGCGGCATCGCGCCGCGACATCCAATCAGCGACGAGTTCAAGCCGACAGACAGATGAGCTGAGATGGACAGGATGCATTACCAAACCCGACTCGGGAAGACGGCCTCACACCGTCCATGGGCTGAGCCTCGATCAGAAGGACTCAGGCCCCCGCGCGACACCGGACAATCGGTCTTCCGTACGCCACATTTCCCACGTCCGCCCGCCCGCCCGCCCGCCCGGACGGGGATTCGGCACTGGGCTCTTCCCTCTTCGCTCGCCGCTAGTGAGGGAATCCTAGATAGTTTCTTTTCCTCCGCTTAGTAATATGCTTAAATTCAGCGGGTTGTCTCGTCTGATCTGAGGTCGAATGTGGCCCCGACTCTGGGGAGAGGTGCGAGGGACGTGGCTCCCGGAGGAGGCTCACGGACTGACGCGAATGAAGCGCACGGTGAGACCATACTGCTCAGTGCGCACGTGTTAGTCACTGCTCACGAGCGCAGCACATTGGGAGTTATTTATTTATTTATTTATTTTACATTTGATTGCGGTAGCTTATTATAAATGCATAATTTGTAAATAAGGTATATTTATGTATACGCCTTGCAGATGGAAAATGCTTTATATCCGAGTTTCAAAATGCCCCAAGTAACTTAAGAAATCTTTTTTTAAACTTTATTTTATTGACAATAAGATAAGGCTGTATTTGCACTCATTTTTGACTGTAAATGTATTCTAAAACACTCAAAGGTTCTGCATTCAATTCAGATATTCGTCAAAAGTGTTTAAAGTATATTTAAGGTATCAAAAAATACGTTTTATATGCTTTTTTTTTTTTTTTTATTATCGGCCGATTAAATCGTTATCGTAATTTTTCTCTGAAAATAATCGGCATCGGCACTCAAAAATCAATATCGGTCGGGCCCTAGTTAACAGTAACAACAACAACAACAGGGCTTTGGGAAAAAAACAGGATGATAATATGGCAACACTAGATTTACTGACTGACTGAAATGTTCACTATAATCTGATGACTAAAACGGCTAAAATGTCAACAGTTTTCTTTAACATAAGACTAGTCAACTAAAACTTAATTAAGAAAACAGGATGAAATTGACTAAATATTATTTAAAAACAACAACAAGGACAGACAGGACAGAAACTAAAGGAAAACGAACAAAATGAACACTGCTTTGTGTAAACTTTTTATTCAATAGTTTGTTTGTTTTTTATTGATGTTTATCTCTCTGTGTGTGTGTTTTTAGAAATGTTATGTAATATGGAATATCCATATACTTGCACTTGTTTTATGTTTTCAAACATTTTTCACTGTGTAGCTATAGCTTGCAAACCGAAATCAAAAATGGATTTCACAACTACATAGTAGTTTTACAACACTAGATATCAAATCATATGTTGAAGAAAATAATGTTCTCTCATCCTCTCCTACACCAGCGCTGATACTAAGAAACCTTGGCCCGCATACTACAGTGGAAACCATCTTATCTGCCTTGGCTCCATTTGCCACTCTCTCCCCTTCCAACATCCGCCTCATCAAGGACAAGCACACACATCTCAACAGGGGGTTTGCCTTTCTACAGCTCTCTACCATAGTGGTGAGAAACATGAGGCAGACACACACATAAGTGCAATTCAGATGTACTGTCTTTCACTTTTAATCCATTTATCGATTCATACCGTTATTGTTTTGTCATTGTTGTTTACTGATGATTTTGAAATAAGCTTTATCCTAAAAATGAATACACACATAGAGGGTTACATATGAATATGCCCACACTAACTCACAGGTCTCTGTATGTTGAATCAACAGGAGGCATCTCAACTGCTCCAGATATTGCAGGCTCTCCAGCCAGCTCTTTCTATTGACGGGAAAGCGATTGTAGTGGAGTTTGCCAAAGGCTCCAAGCGGTAAACACTCACACGCAAACTGTGCTTTATGAAAAAAGCAAAAGAGACTATTTCACAAAGAATAATATGGGTCAAACCAGTGGTTATCACATCACACTAAAACTCTAATTGGAGAAAATGAGTCACCCAAAATAAGTGACTTGTATTTTTGCATCACAAATATGAGTTTTTAATATATGTTGGTCACCAGAAACCCGACTGAAACCCTCTGTGTGCCTCTTCTTTATGCCAGTGATGTTTTCCTGACGGATGGCAGCCGAGTGAGTGCTGCTACAGTGGCCAGTACGGCTATAGCTGCTGCACAGTGGGCTGTCACACAGGTAACCTGAAGGACTTGTCATGACAGCAAAAAAGTGTAACACATCTTTAATTTAAAGTAATAAATGTATTATGATTTATTCTTGTGTTAGTTTTGTTGTTGTTGTTGTTGTTGTTGTTGTTTGAAAAAATAAAAACAAAAACCTTCTCCTTCTCTTCTCAGACCGCTCAGAATGGGTCAGGTGGAGGCCAGAGTATAGATACAGCAGTGTATCAGCAGGGGGCAGCAATAACCTACAATCAGGAAGGAAGTGAATACTCTGGGCTAGATGGCACAACGTTTAAGGCCCAGGCAGATGCCAGGGTTGCTGCTCTACCCAGTGCAGGAACCACCCAGATGGGGGCATACACAGGAGGAGCTGCCCCAGGTTGGAATCATGTTGAATACATAGAGCATAATTACCCTTGTGATCTATATAGCTAGGTTTTATTAAGCCGTGTGTGCTTGCTTGCCCCATGTGCAGCTGAGGCAGCGACATCTGGATCAGCGGTCGTTCAGCAGCCTCTTCCTCATACACAGACTGCTCTCATCACTACAGCTCTCTCACCAGTTACACAGGTAAACTATGAGTTGGCATTTCTTCTTGCCTCTCGATATGTTGAATTATTTTATGCCGTTACCTGCTTCCGTTTTTAAGAGCTCTGTCTCTCCATAGGTTGAGATAGTAGGAAAACCACAACCCGCTGCTCCCAGCCAGCCTGCTACCCCGGGCACTGAACATGAGCTCCAACAATACCGTAAGGCTTTGTGTTCCCAGTGTTTCCCCCAGGTTGGGAATGTATTTGTGGTGTTCACCCACTAAGAGCATATGCAAACAGCATTAGGAATCAAGAGTTGACTTCAAGCCATTCTTTCAAACTAGTTTCCATAGACTTAAAAAAAAATAAAAATAAAAAATCCTGCATATAATATTATTTTTTAATGTTTTACTGCAAGGTTTAAATTCTCTGTCTACTTGATTTTATATTAATCATGATGCTGCTGCAGATTAATTTTTGCCCAATCATGCTATCTGACCATGAGGTGACTATCCTGTCTTTGAATGTAGCTGTGCCAGATGTGTCCACATACCAGTATGATGAAAGCTCTGGCTACTATTACGACCCACTCACAGGCCTCTACTATGACCCTAACTCCCAGGTAAAGAGTGGAGAATGTTCTGCAGTCTGAATGTCAAGCCAACACTCTTTGAAAGACCTTTCTGAATGTGTCGTCTTTCCTCAGCATTTTAATCTGGTGTGTGTGTTTCTCCTTTTCACAGTACTACTACAACCCTCATATGCAGCAGTACATGTACTGGGATGGAGAGAAACACACTTACATTTCTGCTGCTGCCAGCGGGTCAAACTCTGAAGGTGCCCCCACGAGCATTGGCTCAGCCCCTTCAGACTTACCGTTTGCTGCCCCAGGCAGCAAGGAGAAGAAAGACAAGCCCAAGAATAAAACTGCTCAACAGGTAACTCTACATACTGGATAAGTACAGACTGATGTGCACAGACAATTCAATTTACCGGTTCAGAATGGACATTGCTATTCTATATTGGCAAAATGACCAGTTATTTAACCCCTTTTATATATTCTGGAAATGTTAGTCTTCACCAAGGTGGTATTTATTGAAGGACTCCTGAGTTGAATTGCAGTATGTTGTTGTAATTGGCCATCCCTCATTGGATGACTTTTCACGTTGTAAAATGTTCCTCTGTTCAGTCTTTAAATGGCTAACTTGCATCTCCTTGGATCTTTTTATTAATAGATTGCCAAAGATATGGAGCGCTGGGCTAAGAGTCTCAACAGACACAAGGAGAACATGCGTTCCGTCTCCTCCTCCCCTGCCGTCAGCTCCACAACACTACCGCTTGGTTACACTCGGGCCCCTGGCCACAGTCGCTTAGATGACCGCAGAGAGTCTGCTAGTGCTGACGCAGGCTATGCTGTGTTGGAGAAAAAGGTACATGACCCTTACACAGACGCACATGCTTAGCTGTAAACGCTTTCGGGCGGGTATAATAGAGACTGTCCGTCAACCAGAGGATTCTGGCTGAGGCTCCTACAACCATTCATCCTGCCCCAGTGCAAGTAATAAGACAATGTCTGCATAAGATCCAGTCTTACTAACTGACCTGGTGCTTTTCTGTCCTGCAGGGTGCACTGTCTGAACGGCCTCAGATTTTTCTGGACCAGATCCGACAAAGTGCAGAAGTAAGGACAATGGTCAAAGTCACTGTTTATGTCATGTGTCTGTGTTGGTATATAGGATGTTATAGGATTTTTTCCCCAAGCATTATTATTTCTGTGCTATCCGTTCCTTAGTCTAATCTTGCGTCCTATTTCTGTAGCGTTCCCCTCCTCAGCAGCAGGGTCTGGTCCCAGCCTACAGTGGAGAAACTGACAGCGAAGAAGAAGGAGGCGACAAAGATGAGAAGGAAGGAAGAATGACGGACTGGGTTAAGCTGGCTTGTCTGCTATGTAGAAGGCAGTTTCCCAGCAAGGAGGCACTCATCAGGCACCAGCAGCTCTCTGAGCTACATAAGGTGGTTACAACAATCTAATCCTCAGTCTAATTTCAGTCTTTTGAGTAGCTTGCATAAATGATGAATTTAGAATTCCTGTTCACGCCTGGCTTGAAAGCCAACCTGTTGTACGTATTATTGTTATTCAGTGTATTGAATTGTTGTCTCTTATATGCTTCACTATTGTTATCTAACGTGTACGAAGCATTACAAAGGTGCAGCCTAGCTACATTCTTCTTGTTAACATGTCTAAGCTTTCACCTGTGTATCTATCTGCCCTCAGCAAAATTTGGAACAGAGAAGAGTACAGCAGGAATCTGCAGGCAAAGAGGTTGGTCATGCTTCAGGGTCTCACTGTAGCAGTTGGACAACATTGCATTGAATATTTATGTTAGTAGTAGTAGTGGTACTAATTCCTTTGTCCTCCTTTGTGGTTGCAGAGACATGTGGATGGGCCTGAGCCTCCTGATCCTAAGAGGAGGAAGTTAAGCCCCATGTAAGCAGCAGTGAAATAACAGACTCTCCATGGTGATGTTTTATAGTGGTTTGAGAAGTTGGTAGCTGAATAGTTGTACAGCTAGTGTTAGGTGTGCAGAACGGTCATTTACAAAATACATTGTTCCTCTTGTATTGTTCAGGCTTCACTCTGTACGTGAAATTCTTGTTTATAATAGGTCTGTCCTGACTATTATTATTATAAGGCATGTTGCTAGCTCCATACGTTACTTCCATTTGTGTGTGTGCTTAATGCTATTTTTACTCTTTCTCTTTTTAGAGATGGGATGACAGGCACTAGTCTTGGTGCCAGGATGCTGCAGGGAGGAGTGAAGAAAGGGCTTCTACTGCGCAGTATGCAAGTGGAATGACACGACCCCCTGAAATCTGAACTTCCTGACCCAGACAAGACAATGACAAAGCCTAGCATGCAACCCTTCCCATTAACATCATGTAGATATCTATAGATAAACCTCATTTTGGTTTAACATTACAGTTACCTCAACGGTGGTAATGCACTCATGAACTGGTCCTGTAGCAATGGGTGTCGGGATATTGCACAGAATGCACTTTTTTGCTTTCTACCTGAATGATGCAGTTTTGAGTTTTCATTTGCTTCAGAGCTTGTGTGTGATAAACAAGCTTAATGTGGTTTGGAAACATTTGGGATTTTATAATATGACTGTCTATGCACCATAGTTTTTTTTTGTTTTTTTTAATTAAATGCGATATGCCTTGTCATTCAGTGAATGGCTGCTCTCGGCATGAACTGCGTATACATTTTAGAAGAGACGTGATGAACTGGATGGGTACGTGTGTAGATGAAACGTCTCTGTTTTTCATGTTGCAGATATGAATTCACAATGTAACACATGTATATATTCAACAATGTGACTGTTTCACCAAGCTCTGTAAATTAATTCAGAATAACACATTTTCATCAGTATCGAGGGTTGGTGTCTTGTATGGGCAAGCCAGTAAACAGTTGCTAATATGTCGACATTTAAAGGGAACATTTCCAAAGACGTGTTTTTGCAAATTGTTAACAAAGAGGAATATAATGCAACGTCTTGCAATGCGAACATCTTGTTGCACATTGTCTGCACCTGAATCCCCCCCCCCCCCCCCAATCAACCGTGTTCGTTTTACGGCCGTTTCCATGGCAACAGCAACAAACGACGTTCTCGGTTTACCTGGTGAGACATAAATCGAATTTAGCCTCATCACTGAGTTGACCCGAGTTTTTACAATGACTTCTTAATTGAAGTTGCCATTTGTGGATACATGTCGGTATCTTTGAAACACAAGAGCCATTATAACGTTGAACAGCAGGCCTTCTTAGGTAGCCTAGCTTAGCTAACCCGGTTACTGTTAGCTCAACTGGTAGTTGGACTATTTAAAAACGTTCAGCAACCAACTGGACTGCTGCCCACACTTGTTGTTAAAATCAAGCCAGATTTACAAAGAGAGATATCTGAGATGGATGACGATGCATTGTTGCCGGATGGAGAGGAAGAGACGCAACAAGCAGCCGGAGAGGACGAGAAGGTAACGTTTGACGTTGGATGGAGGAACTGAAGCAGCGCGACTAAACGTAGACAACGAATCACGCCATTAAATATTCGTCCCATGCTTCAGATGTTTTTAAAATATGGAAAACGTATTCTAACTTAGTGCATTTGTAATTAAAAAAAAAAAAAGCCACAGAACGTATCAAACATAAAATAAATGAACTGTTTTTTTGGAGGAGTGTGACACTTTTAACCCACAACATCAGAAGAAAGCAGGAGAACTGTAGGCACATTATCTAACATTACTCTCACAAACACTAATGACACAATATTAAAGTAATACATGTTTGGGTTTGGTGAGCCATATTGTTTTTGAACTTACATGATGCTTAAGCATGACTTATGCCAACTGAATGCAGGGTCATCAATGTCTTGCTCACCATTACCTCTCTATGACTGTAAGCAGTTCACACTTCCCCTTCAATTAAGCAGTGTTAATTCAGTTAGAACTGATGTAACAAAGAAATCATACAAATAATAATCATTAACAAAAACAATGCTCAACCCTCTCGGTTGTAAATGCAGCATCTGACAACCAGTTTGACAAAAAAAAAGCTTCATATTTTTATTACAATAATTCAATATTCCGCTTTCAGAGATGCTGAGGAAATACATGGAATCAATATGGTAGCATATCAATCCATGTATGAAGTAAATAGGAATTAACATTCATTAACTGGCGATCAATGAAGTTGAACTTGATCATATGTTGACGGAGAGCAACAGGAATTCATGACACAACCTGCTTTCATTAATAAATCATCATGCATTAGTTATTGCTGAAGTATAAAGCATTACCACCTTATTAATGCATTCTTATTTAATTGACATGAATGCTACGTGGGACTCCATGTGTAAAAAGTTCAGTGGGTGTTTAAAAGCCACTCTTCAACATGGATGGGGTCCAGTTGTACATTTGATCTCCTTTGGACACTATATAATCCTGTGACATCTTCCCCTCTCATAGGTACAGGCTTGTCATTTAAACAAAGAAACCATCAGTCAGGGGCTCTCGTTGCTCTGCCGCACAGGAAATGGACTTGGACATGCATTTGTCAAACTCAACCTAAAAGACAAGTAAGGGGGCAAAAAGTACATGCAGTGCAAAAATGACTACCATTGCCATATAACTTTCAGGTTATCCCACTTCAGCTGTAATAATCTATTTGATGTTATACTATTTTCCCTGTGATATCATTGTACTCCTCAGAGGACTGAATGACATGGCTGCAATCAGCTGTTATCCTCACCTACGTTTTCTGGATTTATCCAACAATCAGCTCATTGATCTTTCTCCTCTGGCATCTCTGACCCAGCTGCTCTGGCTGAAGGCAAGGACCTCTCTTATTTCTTCATTTAGAAAAGGATTTTTGGGACTTTCAGTATGATCACTCTAACTGATTGGGAATCTCAAATGGAACTTTTCTTCTGTAGGTTGACAATAATGCGGTGGCATGCTTCAAAGAGCAGCCTTTTGCTCAGTTGACGTTCCTGCAGTGGCTGAGTATGGAAACAAACAAACTTACAGAACTGGACGGCCTGGTGGGGCCTGCCTTGGAGAGCCTTAAACTTACAGGTTGGTTTCAAGCCAGGATAAGTGAAGATACTGTGAATAATATGCTAAAGAGTTTAATGAAGTGAGGTCAATTTAAGGTTCACTATACATTGAAATTAGGGGAGTGATTAAAAACACAGGAGTTATTTATTTGATCAGAAGTGGGTTTACTATCCAATGTGTTATCATACAATATATAAAAGCTATAACAAAGGTATCCATCAGCAATGAATCCGATAGCTGGTGTGTAATGTTTTGGAAAGTCCTTGACATGGCAAACTCTCTGGCAGGTAACCGTATTCAGAGAGTGAATGGTCTTCAGAGTGGCTGTTTTGCCAACCTGGTAACTCTGGAACTGAGGGGAAACCACTTGGATACCACTGCTGGCATCAACCTTCCCAACCTGCTGACATTATATCTGGTAATTAAAGCACTGTTAATTGGTTAACAGCACTAACACATTTGGTGAGGTTGAGTCATTTACAGCAGCTGTAACACCCATGTCATGACACAGAGAATAGACTGTCACAACTATTCTCTCTCTCTCTCTGTTCAGGCCCAAAATGTTATTAAGCATTTGGAGGGTTTAGAGAGATTAGAGCGCCTCACCACCCTTCACCTTCGAGACAACCAGCTAGATTCCCTGGATGGCCTCAGCCCCAAAATGAAGTGTCTCCAATACCTTAATGTCAGGTACAGGACACAACAGAGCCTGTCATCAATTCAGTAAAACACCCAATTAAATGATATATCCCAGATTAAATGTATATCCCATGCTTTTGTCTCTGTCTCTTAGAGGCAATGCAATCTCAGATAAGAATGCCCTGCAGCACCTTGCACTTGTCTCAAAAACTCTGCAAGCTTTGGTGCTTTCTGATAATCCTCTGGAGGAAATGCCAGACTACCGGCTGAGTGTACTGATTCTCCTGCCACAGCTGAAGAGACTTGACAAGGATCCCGTCTCACCCGAGGAGAGGGCTGAGGTCCAGGAGATAATCAAGGTAAAGTTAAGAACATATTTCTCTTTGGGGCATAAGTCAGACCCAAACTGCTCCTTTGCTGGTGGTTTTAATGGCACTTCTGTCATTTCAGGAAGAGGAAATACATAAGCCATAAGATTTGCAATGATGGCCACAATGAGGAAGTCTTTGACTTCCTTGAAAACACACGTCTGGTGTGTAGGTGGGTGACTATGTGTGAAAAGTATTGCAGGCTATATAAGTGTGTGTCTAATGCAGTTTGTATCAGTAAAGTTGTACAATGGCATTGCTTGTGAAATGTTCTTACACTCTTACAGCCTATCATATATATATATATTTTTTTTAACAATACACTTTTGAAAATGTTTGTTTCTGTTGCATCCATTGACAAATGCAGATAATCAGCAAGTTACTAACGTTGCTAAGGAATACGAGAATATTACATGCTTGTGTGCTGTGTTTCCCTGAGTAAGGATGAGAGGGCAAAAATCCGCCACCGTTTCCTGTTGGCAGCCAGCCAGCTGCATCTTTAAAGGGACAGCATGAATGGAAAATCCCCGTGTATATATAGAAATACACCGAGCTTTAGCGTCCTTCGAACACAGCACATGCGCAAAAAAACGGACAATAAATGTATTTCTGACTTGCTGATGCAATCTGAAATGATGATATTTCCACACCTCCCATTAAACTGTTACCACAACCAGGAAGTCACCTCATTGAAAGGATTGCTCTTGTATAAAGTCACTACAGTAGTGGGCGTAGTTTCTGTCGCTGCATTCCCTGATAATGTCACAACAAATATACTGTATATATAAATATATATAATATAAATATAACTACGTATTCAGCCACAGTTCTCCATATTGTGGATACCTGTAATGGTTCGTGTTTGGTTATGGTTCGGCCATATACTGGCTATTTGCTCATTAAATGATGAAATGATAAGAGGTACCACAATTATTGTGAAAGTAGCATCTCCTGCTGAACTGGTCCCACGGCGTCCCCTCCAATGATTGGAGCAGGTGGGAGTGGCTTTGAAAGGAGACATAAATCCCCCTCCTCTTTGCCTCCTCCTCCTCTCCGGTTGTACTTGCATCGGGCAGCTAGCAGCGTGTGCCACAGCCTTTGAACCTACGACCCCGGGAAGCCGTGTGACTGACTGAAATAACCAAAACTCTTCAAGCGGACGCAGCCCTCACCAACTAACCCAGACACCATGACTAGCTACCACAAACCCGATGAGAAGACTCTGCAGGGGCTGAAAGACGTCGCTAACAAGCTCAGGATCAACTCCATCAAGGCGACGTGCGCCTCCAACTCTGGGTAAGTTATGCAAAGTTACGTCGGCACACGTTGTAAGTCCCACGGATCAATACGAAGACCATTATGTAAGGGTGCTGTTGCTGACGCACGCGTGACTCGCGGGGCCCAGGTGGCACGTGCTGCCGATTAACTTCACGCAGCGTAAACGCAGCCCAAGTTGACAGCTAGCAAGTAATTATGCTAACTGTCTCATTAACGTTTTAGCGACATATTAGGGTGTAGTGTAAGCTAAGACTAGCGTGCGCTAACAAGTCGTGCCATACACGAACACAAAGGGTAGTGTCTGTGTCGACGTTACAGTCGGTGCAGTACAAACGGAGGCATTATGTCCTCCCCCAACTCTGTTAGCTGCTGGCAAAGTTGCAAACGTTGAATGAAACTTAATCATTCCGAGCTGCTTCAACTAGCTAACGAGACACCACATGATCACGTGAACGCGCATCTCGTGGTCACTTAGACGCTCTAATTTGAAGTTGCAGCAGTGTGCTACAATGGCACAGATGCTCAACGGTACACCATGTACACAATTCCATGTGCTGCCGGGAAATGTGTTTCAAGTATGATACCGTGGCTCGTCAAAGTGCCACCTGTAGTATTGCTTCATCCTAAATGTCGCACTTCCCAGAAACCTGTTTGCTAACCTGAGCTCTTCCTCCTCACATTGTCGCTGTAGCGGGAGTAGTTTGCATGGGTTCCTGGTCGAAAGTTGTGTAACTGTATAGCTTGTTTAACGAGACATGTCTGGCCTCCCTTTGTCTTACTGGTGTTCTGTCGATAAATGTGTTTAAAGTCCCTCAAGTTGAAACCACAGTGTATTTCAGTCGAGGACTACAACTTTTAATTAAATATGAAGCATATACGTCACTCACCTGGCCAGTTCTGTCGCATTCGGTGTCCTTTGTTTCCATTATGTGGTTTCATTGTATCCACATTGCATCCTCCAACAAAATGTGTATTTACTTGTGCAACTGCAACCGTCGAAAAATAATAATAATAATAATTTTTAAAAAAGTGACACGAACCTGTGTTACTTCCTTTATGCCAACTGACAAGGATGTGTGTGAAATGTATCCTGCATTTCCTGACTGTGGCATCTGATGTTCTGATATGGTTGTCTCCCTTTTAACAAAGGATGCTTTTGAGTTTTGCCACCCAGCATTCATTGCCTGTTTTTCCTCATTATTTCATTGATATGGTACATTACACTCGAGTATCTTGATTGTCTTATTTATGGCTTTCAGGAATTTACTTCAGTTTATTTCCCAGCAGGTTGTCGTTCAACAAAAGGACAAGGGGTAAACAATGGAGCACGGTTGTTATGAAAATTAACAGTGACCATGATGTATGTTTGGTTGCGATAACTGTGTTCCAGCATGGTTGAAACGATTTGTAATTGAACCCACATGGGGAAGCAGAGATGCTGTTGAGTAAGGTGGGATTTCTAAACGTGTCGATCACAATACATTGACCACTATGCAGCAACTAACAGTTTCACAAGTTTGCTTATCTTTTAAGGTTTTATAAGTGCTCTGGAGTGTGACAACATAACTAATGTGATCATGTTGCAGATTAACAGTCTATTAATGAGTGATATTTTAATCCCTAAAGACGGGGTTCTCTTTAAAATCACCAAGATTCATGCTTTTTAAAAAAAATGCTTTTTCAGAAATGACTGGTTGTGCTACGTGTTTTTATTGTCGAACTAAAGCAGGTGTGGGAATCCCAGAATGTAGCAACGCATGTGTGTGCATGGAGTGTGTATTTTGTTCACATTTTGAATTGTTTTTTTTTTTTTCTTGTGACCGGTTCTCAACGGACTGTTTTGTCTCTCCCCAGTCACCCCACATCATGCTGCAGCGCAGCAGAGCTCATGTCTGTGCTCTTCTTCAACACCATGCGCTATAAAGCAGATGACCCTCGCAACCAGTGTAACGACCGCTTTGTGCTCTCAAAGGTTGGGTTGCATTTATTTTATGAGAGCCTTTTGAGATTCTTCAGTGGGACAGCACACTTGTGATTTTGATCTAGCTATTGTGTTTAAAGACGTCTCCCCCTGTCTCTAGGGTCATGCTGCACCTGTCCTGTATGCTGCGTGGGCAGAGGCAGGCTACGTCAAAGAGTCTGATCTGCTCAATCTGCGTAAGATTGACTGTGAGCTGGAGGGGCACCCCACACCAGTAAGTCAAGAGTTCTAACTGGGAAACTGTCACGTACAAGGCACTTTCTATGATGTAGGATTTTTATCATGGATCGGGATAAACGCTCGCAATACGTTGGTCATGGTGAATTTCCATTAATTGGGGTAATCTTAAATATTGTCACAAGAGACTTAAAAAAAAAAACTCACTATGAAGAATACAGAAATACACAATAACAAAGTAAAAAAATGGAGCCCAATATGGAAAAAATACAGGATAGAAAAATACATGTTTCAAATGTATTATCTTATATATTTGTTTCTTAAACTGTTGAGTTGGCCAGGATAATTGTCCCAAGCCTAATTTTTTTTCTTTTCTTTTGTGTCTCCCCCCCCACTCTCCTATTCACTAGAAACTGGCTTTTGTTGACGTGGCTACAGGCTCCCTGGGTCAGGGCCTTGGCGCTGCTTGTGGGATGGCCTACACTGGCAAACACTTTGACAAATCAGAGTGAGTATACAAACATGTGTATTCATTAAGTGTTTAAACAACTTGCTGTTTTTCTTCAGTATTACTCTTAAGAACTGTTGAGTAGCTGGTTCACTACACTAACTAGTCTGTTTAAACTAGATTAATTGTTGTTGCCTGCTCAACGGTGCAATGTCTTGACTGGAAAGGCAGGAAGTTGCTTTCTTGTGGTGCTTGATGCACTCTAATCTGTTTAATGGATACATCTGTAGTAGTGTATTTGTAATTGTGTTAACTTGAAGTGAGCCTGAAGTAATGCCTGATTGCACTGCTGCAACCAAGTAATACTTAACTTCGCCAAAATAATACTGAAACCTTTTTTTAGGCTAGCGACCAAAACAATGGATTCCAACTCTCTGTCTGAACTGATTGCATTGCCAATAATGCTGTTGGTGATTTCTAAGATGAAATGATCATCCAATTAGTAGTTTAGAATTATTACATGGGGTAATCGATACAGATGGGACCTCTGTTTGACTTTCACAAGGCAACGGGATGAATTTGTTAGTTTTCAATTGTTATATAAGTGGAAAGATACTGTGATTTGCTGCTTCCATTTAAGTTTTGCTACAAGGAGCCAGGATAGTACAAGAACCAGTGATGAGGCTCATGACTGGCATTGGATGGATCCGATATAATGTAGTTTACCTACTCACCTTCTGCAGCCCTTTACTCCTTTTTTTTTTTTTTTTTTTTTTTTTATATATATATATACTTTCCTGTACTAGAAGTCCACCTCAAGCCTCCACTCAACACTTTAATGAATCGTGTCGTAACCATTGTCTGCTAAATTGAGGACAACACTGACATTTTCCTGTTTTCCCTCTCTGCATTGTGTTGCAGCTACCGTGTGTACTGCATGATGGGTGATGGTGAGTGTTCGGAGGGCTCAGTGTGGGAGGCCATGGCCTTTGCCTCCTACTACAAGCTGGACAACTTGGTGGCGATCATGGATATCAATCGCCTCGGCCAGAGTGAAGCTGCACCCCTGAAGCACGACATGGAGACCTACCGCAAGCGCTGTGAAGCGTTTGGGTCCGTACCACAGTTCAACTCTCATTCCTCCATTTTTTTGATTACACTATGAAAATGACCTTATGGTTGTATCTTTGTGTATAATCAGGACCTGACTAGCATCAGTTCAAAAGCTGGATTTGATTGTTGTCTTTATTACTGTGAAACTGCTTCCATTGGTCTCTGTATCTGCTCCCCTTCTTCCAGTTAATGAGCGTGAAGCTCAACTTGTTAGTTCAAAGGTTAAACAACCTTGTGTTGTGGGTTATATTGGTGATGTTTTGGCATGCTGTTGAAACCGTTTCTCGTTTGTGTAGGTGGAACACGTATGTTGTGGATGGTCACGACGTGGAGGAGCTTTGCAAAGCTTTCTGGCAGGCCAAACAGGTCAAGGACAAACCCACCTGCATTGTAGCAAAGACGTTCAAGGGCAAAGGGCTCAAAAGTAAGAGTGGCTTTCATCTGGTACATATTTTATATTTATTTTTTATTCCCTGAATTTTTAATTTGAGACTTGCTTATCCCTTGGCTGTAGATATTGAGGATCTTGATAACTGGCATGGGAAGCCTATCCCTAAGGACAAAGTGGATGACCTCCTGAAAGACCTGCAGGCTCTGATCCAGGTCCCCAACAAGACCCTGTGCCCTGAGCTGCCCAAAGAGGACACGGCTCCTGCTGACCTCAGCCCAATCGCCCTGCTTTCACCCCCAGCATACAAAATTGGAGAAAAGGTACCTTTTCCTCTTTTTTTTTTTTTTTTTTTTTTTTTTCCACTTGTGTTCCTTTTTAAATGCCAGTTAAGTTTATTGATCTGTATGGACTCTTAATGTCTGTAATACTGGCTAAAAAGCCTGATTTAAAACTGTTGATGGAACTTGTCACTGTTTTGGCAGACATTGTTGGTTTTTCTGTTAATCTGTCTTTCCTCACATTATTCCCTCTCTACACTGTCAGATGGCAACAAGGCGGGCATATGGCACTGCACTGAGCAAGCTGGGCCAGGCAAGCCCCAGAGTGGTGGCCCTTGATGGAGACACCAAAAACTCTACCTTCTCAGATACCTTCAGGAAGGCCTTCCCAGAGCGCTTCATTGAGTGCTTCATCGCTGAACAGAACATGGTACGCAAATATTTCAGTCTTGACGGGTGGTCTCAACTGCTTTTTCTCATTTGCAGTTGCTAAATTACATAAATTCGACACTATAAACGCAAATTTATGAGTTATTAATTTTCCAGCATGATAATCCCAGCCTCTCACTACCCTCTATGCAGCAGTTTATGTGTACCTTCATGCTCTTGACTATGCTCTCACTAAGACTGTTGCCAATCTTTACTTGCTGTTACAGGTGGGAGTGGCTATTGGATGCGCCACCCGTGACCGTACAGTCGCGTTTGCCAGCACCTTTGCCGCCTTCTTCTCTAGAGCCTACGACCAGATCCGTATGGGAGCCATCTCCCAGTCGAATGTCAACCTGGTAGGATCCCACTGCGGAGTCTCAATCGGTAAGCTTTCTGCTGAATCTCTGTATAGATGTTGTATAGTGAGTGTTCCCTGTCTGCGACTGATCGTCTTCTGCCTTCAGGTGAGGATGGTCCTTCCCAGATGGCCCTTGAGGACTTGGCTATGTTCCGTGCCATCCCAACATGCACTGTGTTTTATCCCAGTGACGCAGTGTCCACAGAGAGAGCTGTTGAGCTGTCGGCCAACATTAAGGTTGGTAGTCCTCCTCGTGGTGGAGTTTATAACGGTTAGTTGCCTCAACATTAATGACTAACGTTGTAACTCATCACTCTATATTCTCAGGGTATCTGTTTCATCCGTACCAGTAGACCAGAAACTGCAGTCCTCTACTCTCCAGATGAGAAGCTTGAAGTTGGCGTAGCCAAGGTAATGATCAATGGAATGATCATATACACGCACACGAATCCTTGTGCAACAAAATATTAGAATAGACACTAAAATGTATATGAATAAATGTCGTCTTAACCAGGTTGTGCGCCAGTCCGATAGCGATTGTGTGACTGTGATTGGAGCTGGTGTTACTCTGCATGAGGCCCTCGCTGCTGCTGATATGCTGGCCAGTGAAGGTAAACTCACACTGCCCTCTAGTGGATGGATGTAGGTACTGGGCACTATATTTTATATACCACCATCCACAACTGTTTGTTTATTCAGGGGTTGGGAGTCATCAGTTGCTCACTTGGCTAGGACGGTGTAATAAACCTCTCCCAAAGTAAATATTTCCTAATCAATTCCTACAGGGAAGAACATCCGTGTGATTGACCCGTTCACCATCAAGCCCTTGGATGCCGCTACCATTCTGTCAAGTGCCAGAGCCACAGGGGGGCAGATCATCACTGTGGAGGACCACTACAAGGAGGGTGGGTTATATTTTTGTTTTAAGTTTCCTATTGCAGGATTCATGGGGGGTGGGGTGCTTATGCACAGTCTATAAAGAGAGCATTTTCATGTCATACCTTGGTGATCTTAGCTGACGGTCTGCCTCCTCTTTGCCCAGGTGGTCTTGGTGAAGCAGTCCTGTCAGCAGTGGGCATGGAGCCTGGCATTGTTGTGACCCGGTTGGCAGTGAGTGGTGTTCCCCGCAGCGGAAAGTCCCAAGAGCTGCTCGACATCTTTGGCATCAGTGCCAAACACATTGCCCAGGCCGTGCGTCAGACCTTTGCAAACTAAGGACTGCACCTCATCTTCAGCTTGCACTCTGTTCCACCGCAACAAACTTTCTGCCCAACTTCCAGCTGCCTGACGTGAACACTTGTTAATTCCTTTGCCATCATGTAGATTCGGCTTGAGTGCAGTGTTCTAACCCTGTATTGTTACTACCACAGATTGAGAGGGATATGAATAGGAGTGCAGTGTTGTAAAAACCTGTGCTTTACATGCCCCATCTACTACCCTCTTCTTCCTCATTCCATTCTTTTATCATGCGTCATGAGTGGTGTCTTAGTAGCTCGGATGAAATGAATACTACGGTGTATGTGGACAAGTTTCTATTCGTACCAGAAGCCATCCCAGTCCTGATCCTCTGAGCACAGGCCACGACTTCTGTTCTGCATTCCAACCATCACTTCCTTTTCACATTCCTTACAACCATGCCTCAGGTTTTCTCCCTCACCTCCCTTTCTTCTTTTTTTTTTCTATAAGTACTGTTACTGTTTGTCATAAATCGAATGCACTAGATCCGTTCTACAGTCTTTTGATTGGGTCTGAAGAAACAGTTCTCTACCACAGCCAGTGTGAAAAGTTAAACTACTTTAGTTATGAACCCTTTGAGGATTAATTTCCACATGGGCATCACACGATGTTACTGGTGGCGTCTCAGGGCACTGGTTTCATCCTGGTATACCTGTGCTGAATAAAAAAATAATTAACCCAATGCTGTTGTCTTGTTGTATTTTCCCTTGTCCCACTCGGCTTGCTGTGTGGTTCTAAGTGGCACTATCGGAGGGTCCACCATGTGGTCCAGACTAAAAGGTCTGGATGGATTGCAGTGCATCTTTGCAGATCTTCATTGTGAACAAAGGATTAAGCCTTATACCTTTGGTGATTCCCCTGACTTCATCTAGCGCTGCTGCTACTAGGTTGTAGTTTTCACTTAATATATTCCAATGCCTGATTCTTCCTGCACCACCGACAGTTTGACATCTTTAGCAAACTATCTAAATATGGATTTCAATTTGGTCGAGATAATGTTCACCAGTGTCTTATTTTGGTGCCGACCTCCTGATCACCTTTATTCTGAGACTGTAAGGTTGTGCTACGATGAGAATGCATAATGGGTCACAGCAGAGATGGCAAAAGTCCTCTTCAGGTCCAGTTGCTGGTTGAAGTATCCAAGTTGGATGAATGCACGATTCTCTGCAGCAGCTTGACAATCCAGGGTTTTGTCAGACTGAGGTTAAGGAAGGGGTTGATCGTGTGGTCGGTGGATTACTCGCGTTCCTGACGAGATTTAAACAAACAGCTTGGACACATCACTTTACCTCCGAAGTGCATCGCACCTGAATGTTTCACTGTTTACTGTTAACTTGTCCAATCTGCCATTTGGAATGAATGTTCTTGTGTCATCTCAGACTCAACTGCTGCAAAAAAACTAAACCGACCAAGAATCGGGCCGTCCTGCAGACCCGGTGCCATTTGCTTGTTATTCCTCCAAATTGAACTAATTTTTAAAATCTTTTTTTTCAACACTGAATCTAATGACACACCTATCTAAATATTGAATATGTACTGTCCAATCTCAGACAACTTAACCACCAAATAAACCAAACATAATTGGGGGAAAAAAAGACAAACGAATGAAAGCTGGGTAACAAGAATCTATGTGCGTGCATGAAAGTGTTCAATTAAATGGAGGGGCGGCATGGTGGTTGTAGTGGGAAGCACTGTCGCCAGGTTCGATTCCCGGTTTGGGTTCCTTCTGTGTGGAGTTTGCATGTTCTCCCCTTGTTGAAGGTCAGTTTTTATTAATGTTTATGGTACATTCTAAATTTGAAATGTGAAGTTTATTATATTATCCTATTTTGGGTCTTATTAATCACCGAAGCTGTCGACAGATTTAGCGAGCATATCTGTGGTTACTGAGCAAATAAAGAGGGGCTGTCAGCAGTTTTCACCCCACAGTGAAAATCCCAGTTTGGCTCAACACTCAGCCAGTGGCACCTGCTTGGCTTAGCAGCGAGTGTGAGGATGTACATAGTATAGTGTGTGTGTAAGCATCACCGTATTGTGTGCAGAACGTAAAGACGGGTTCATTGTCCACTTCTCAGAGGTGGTGTTTGTTTTCATACGTAGATGCTAGTGGAGCTTGGCCAAACATGGTTGGCTCCGAGCTGAACTGTCTACCAACCCTGTGTCCTGTTTGGAAAAGGGCCCGAGGTCAGTCTGATTCAGCCCGGAGAAAAACAGTCTTATGTGTCATCCCACATCATATCCAACCAGAATCTGTCACAGTTGTATGAAACATATTGTGTTCCAGTTTCGATCCTTTGCCTCCTGTCTGTCTCTCATCTCCCCCACAAATCCCTGCCTTCTACCCAATGTTAGCAGACAGTTACGAAAGGGAGGGAGGAGCAGGGTGGGTCTGTGTATTTCATGGTGCCATGAACAAGCCATTATTAACAATGTGAGAGTTTATTTTTTTAACCTCTCCGCCTCCTAGATATTCCTTCCCTTCCTCCTGCTCTTTCTACATTCGAGCATCGACTCTGCGTTGTAGATACATGCATGAGAAACGGCTCCACAGCTTTAACTACAAGTGTTTAATAGTCATCTTTTAAAACTCGTACGTCGACTGCTCCTCACACAGTCCCTTCCCTTTGACGTTGCTCTCTGTGGATTTGCTTCATCCTCTCCTCGGCTCTGAAGGTCTGAACGTGTGGAACTTCTCTCTCAAACTGAAACGGCTTCACCCCAGTATTTAGCAATGCAAATGCCGAGGACATGGATCACGTTTATTTGCCTCTGTGGCACAGTTTCATCAGGTCAAAGCCTCCACTCTTTGCATGACATGGATGCATACTTGGAAACCTCTTCTGAGTCGCCTGAATTGCAAACGGCAGCGGTTCATCCAGCAGGAGTCGACACAGGAGTGGCGTTGTCGACCCTGCCTGCTGGTAAGATGAGAGTTTTTAATCTTTTAAATGCTGCATGTTTCTGTCTGCAGGATCTTGGCTAATTCATGCTTTAATGGTTGAAATCGATTTACATTATAGCGTACACTGCAGAGTGAAATACTTTTTTTTTTTCTGTTTCTGCTCCATTTATGATTGTTGAAGAAGAACAGACTGAGGATGATTTTGTCCGAATGGAGGCAGAGGAGGAGAGGGAGCATCAAGGAGGTGATTCCAGGAAGCTGGAGGCTGGTAGAAGAAGGAGAGGTGCTTGGGGGAAGAGGAAACACGCAGCTACAGTGGAGGCCACTGCGTACAGAATAGTATGGCATACGTTCCTTCATTTGAACACAGAAATGCATATTTGTTAATATTTAAAAAGTCTGTTATCCTTCAGGTCAATTTGCCCCCAGCATTTCAAACCTTCAGATGATTCTAATCAAAATGATTACCCAGGTTTATGCTTCAGGTACTGCATGTTTCTTAGATGACAACCTAAATCACCCATTGGCTGCTGGACCATGAGAACTTTCCATTTTTTTCCCTGTAAATGCGTTCCAAAGTGTGTTCAGGACATTGAAAACATATCATCATGTTAATTTTATGTTATTCAATAAGGAAAAGTCACTGAATATCAAACCAACTTAATCTTGATAAGCCTGAGACATTCAACACTGAATGGATAATAGGAGGGTTAAACAAATGTTCACTCATGCTCTCTTGATCTGCTCCTTTATTGAATCCTGTCAGTGACCTCTGGCTGCTAATTGCAGGCAGGGTTGGGGCGCCCCCTGATGGGCTGGAGGAAGCGTGGGAAAGGAGAGGAGGAAACCAGCATGCTCATGGCTGCACTTAAGGCACTTCATGCTGATAAGCGGCGGCTGATGGATCAAGAGAAAGCACAAGAGGAGGAGGAGGAAGATGACGATGATGATGATGATGAGGAGGAGGAGGAGGAGGAGGAAGAGGTTGGATTTCTTTGGTACAGATAAGGCTGTTTTATTTCATAGATTCATCCATGACACAATTGTTTGTTTAAATCTTCTGCCAGGAGGAAGAAGAAGAGGAGGAGGAGGAAGAAGAAGAGGAGGAGGAAGAAGAAGAGAAAGAGGAGGAGGAGGAAGAAGAGGCAAGTGAGGCTCCCACCAATCAAACAGAAGCCTACTCCAGCTTTACAGAGTCTCCTCTCAGAGAGTGTCAGACTGCTGACAGAGAAATCAGCTGCCGGGGCATCGGCATGACTCAGCTGCCAATCATCCACAACCTGCTGGCCACCAATCTGGACATGGCAGGTGTGTGTGTGTGTGTGTGTGTGTGTGTGTGTGTGTGTGTGTGTGTGGGGTGGTTGTGGTTTGACAAAATAAAATATATATCTGTGATATATATATATATATATATATATATATATATATATACCAATCTCATTTATCTTTGAAGAGAACAACATCAGAACCATCGCTCCACAAGATTTCTCTGGCGTGCCAAATCTGGACACACTGGACCTGAGTGAAAACAAACTGGATGATGAGTCGTTCCGGCCAAACCCCCTGTCTGTGAGTAACACAGTCCTGTGTTAGCCTCATCTGGAAGAACATCACATCAATAAAGTTGTACTTTGTGTCTTTAATCTAGCTTGAATGGACGTCCCACCACTACATTAACGTTCAATTGAGGGATAGCTGCCGTTGCTTAAAAAAAAAAAGGTCACACAGTGTCACATTGATGTCATACCAAAAAAACAGACCCATCCAATAAAATCTATCTGCAGAGCTTCTGTAGCTCCTTCCAGTTTCAGACCTGAAGGACGGGTCCAGCCCGCTCTCCCCACAGGCGAGGGAGTGTTACAACTGGAAGTCATGCTTAGTGTCATCATGTGTCTTTGTTTGTTCAAACAGGAAAAACAGAGAGGAGAGGCAGAGCACAAATGGAAACAAAAAACAATTTCCAATTTAACGTACTAAGTTCCACTATTTGCCGCTTCATATTTGAACTATAAACTTGTTGAAAGGAAATCAGTTAACACTAATCAACTGGTCAAGTACCTGAAAAAAAAAAAAAACGATGTTACTCCAAGCATGCATTTGATTAAAAACAGCTAAATTATGATGTTTGAGAGCTATAAACTAAATTGCAGTTATTTTGAATATGTAATTGAGTGTTATATCCACCAGAGGTTAGAGTAACACAATAATGTTCAATGATTTCAGACGACAGATGTTGCATGTTAAATGTCAATCCTAAACACAGGTATAAAGAGAACAACGAGGAACTATTAGAATAAGCAGTTGCACTAAATCTAGCTGCCTGCAGGTGGTGCATATGTCATAATTGCAGCAGGTATCACTTCCTTTGACAATAATAATACATGTGCACATCCACAAATGGTCTGATTGTTGACCCCAAAAAGCTCCCCCTTGTGGAGAATCTGCAGCCTGCTGGATGTGAATGGGTGAGGTTGTGAGTTACAAGCCAGTTTTATAAGTCACTTTGCATCTAATTAAAATAAAAACAGGCTGGATCCTGTATCATTACAGTAATAAAAGAGCACTGGAAATCGCATTAACTAATCCTATCTAAGAATAACCTCTGGTCTAACCTCTAAGTGACCACAGGCCAAACTCAGATCCTGACCACACCGAGGCAGCCCACCACACTCTGACCAATCATTACCCGCCACCATCAGCACACTCACAGTATTGGCTGGACGGACCTGTTCCATAACAGCTGCAGCCAATGACGTGGTGAATAAAAGCACATTATTTTTGGAGGAAGCCCCCCCCCCCCTCCTTTCTTCATTTTCTGCTCACATCCCAGTAATGACAGAGGACTGATGAACTGGCTTGAGGGATCCTGCAAAAGATTCAGTGCACTGCTTTTAGTTGACACACATCAACCACAGCGGCTCTCACTGAAAAGCCACACAGAGTGGCTTCGCTAAAAATACAACATGATAGATGACATGGAATAAATGCACAAATTTGGTGTATTTCTGTGAACTCTGTGATTGTGACCTTCCCAAGTTGGGATGGAAAATTATGGATATTCATTTTGTCCGTTTCATCTTTCTGGCCATTTCGCCCTTCTGTTTTTGCCGCGTGTCGTGTAGAACTTGACCTTTCTGAAGAAGTTGAATCTAGATGGCAACCAGCTTACCAGCATCCCAGCACTGCCGCCATCTCTGGAGGAACTCAAGATGAACAAAAACCAGCTCAGTACACTCAGCCCGCACTGTTTCAAAGGTAGGACGTGTGTCTGTGTGTACGTGGAAGAGAAACATCTTATTTGGAAAGAATATAATGTGGCATTCCCCTCTAGGTTTGATGAACCTGTTGAATCTGGAGCTGGAGAAGAACGTGCTCCATGAGGGCAGTGTGTCACCACTAGCCTTCAGACCACTCGAGAGACTGCTGGACCTCCAGTTGGGCAACAACCGCTTCCATTCCCTCCCCCTGGGCCTCCCCCCCTCTCTACAGGTGCACTGGTAGCCCTTTACTGAATCCTGTGAGGAAAATCCTCCTCCTTAAGATGTTAGGATCAGCTGAAGAAGGCAGCTGGGATTAAGACATGTGATCAGGTCTATTCAGAGAGACAGACATTGACACAAGGACAAGAATGTATGTCCTCAATAGGACATTCCTATCTGCCTGTGTTTTTATTTTCATAGGAGCTGGAGATGAGTGAAAATCTGATGAAGGAGGTGCCAGAGGAGGCGCTGAGGGGTTGTGTTCATTTGAGAGTGCTGGAGCTGAGCCACAACCTGCTGCATGAGCAAGGCATCGCTACCCACAGCTGGACCCATCTCAAGTACGTCCATCCATCCATCCATCCATCCATCCATCCATCCATCATCCATCCATCCATCCATCCATCCATCCATCCATCCATCCATCCATCCATCCATCCATCCATCCATCATCCATCCATCCATCCATCCATCCATCCATCATCCATCCATCCATCCATCCATCCATCCATCCATCATCCATCCATCCATCCATCCATCCATCCATCCATCCATCCATCCATCCATCCATCCATCCATCCATCCATCCATCCATCCATCCATCCATCCATCTCATCCATCCATCCATCCATCCATCCATCCATCCATCCATCCATCCATCCATCCATCCATCCATCCATCCATCATCCATCCATCATCCATCCATCCATCCATCCACATCCATCCATCCATCCATCCATCCATCCATCATCCATCCATCCATCCATCCATCCATCCATCATCCATCCATCCATCCATCCATCCATCCATCCATCATCATCCATCCATCCATCCATCCATCATCCATCCATCCATCATCCATCCATCCATCATCCATCCATCCATCCATCCATCCATCCATCCATCCATCATCATCCATCCATCCATCATCCATCCATCCATCATCCATCCATCCATCCATGCATCCATCCATCATTCCTTATCCATGCATCCATCCATCCATCCATTCCATTCATATCCATCCATGCATCCATCCATCCATGCATCCATCCATCCATCCATGCATCCATCCATGCATGCATCCATGCATCCATCCATCCATCCATCCATAATAATAATGTCCTGCAGTTCTTCCATCTGCCACAAGAGGGTAGACTAGTATTGTTTTGGGTTGGCCTTTTTTTCATTATCATTTGTTATAATCTTTGTTAACAGTTTTTGCAGTTGATGACTTTGGAATATTCCAATTATCAAAGCGATAGACAAGGATGATAATGTTCAAATGTATGAAATTCTTTCTTTCTTTCTTTCTTTCTTTCTTTCTTTCTTTCTTTCTTTCTTTCTTTCTTTTCTTTCTTTCTTTCTTTCTTTCTTTCTTTCTTTCTTTCTTTCACATGGGAAACACACATATCACAGTAGTTATGACAGCTGACCTTGTGTACTTAGATGGGCAGGCGTGTGAGGGAGAGCTTGAGGGCAACTGTGTGTCTGTACGTGTCTGTTTGTGTGCGTATATCTTAATGTGTGTCTGTGGTGGTGGTGGTGGTAGTGGTGGTGTGTGTGTGTGTGCGTGTGTGTGCGTGCGTGCGTGTGTGTGTGTGTGTGTGTGTGTGTGTGTGTGTTGTTTAAATATAGTGAATTCCAGTGGGTTTTTTTCTTTTCTCCCTGGGATCCTTGTGATCCACAGTGAGAGCTTCAAGGAAAACTGAGAAGGGAAAAAAGCTGAAGAAATACAGGAAAGTGCAATTGCAGAAATATTGATTTTTGTACTATATGACTGAAGGATTATGTAAAAGAGATATAAATAAAAACATATTCAGATCTTTTAGCCACATATGGAAACAGTAAAACAGAGGGACAGAGCGATAATGTGAAGAAATTAAGTTTGAACGAAGCTAAAATGGAGAAAACCCAACTGAGCAGCACTCTGAACCTTCGCTGACTTGAATGAATCTGACATCTGACACTTGACCTCATCAGTGGAGAACATCCTTCACATTGACGCTGCAGGCTAATTAGATGGTCCTCCATGTTTAAAAGCTTCCTTCAGCACCGCATAGCCAAGTGAATGGTGACAAATTCAACTTGACCTGAACTCTGCTAAAACAGGTGGAGCAGATACCCCAAAGGGCAAAGGTCAAAGGTCATCAGTGATCAAAAGATATCTCCCTGTGGTTGGATTTTATGTTATTCTGCAGACCTTTAATAATGAAATCCACATTAGTGGTATCCGTATGCTTGAGTAAAGGAACGAGGCGTAAAGAAACATACAGAGAGGGATTGAAACAGAAAGCAGTAAATTGCTTAATGGTAAAATAAACTGCCGTGTGCTGGTTCTGGTTAGAGGAGCGCCTCTGTTCCATGTCATGGAGTCAGTGTTACTGCTGCCTCCTGCTGAGGTTCAGGGACTGGAGGTACGCGTGGAGGTTACAGGGAGCTGGGGAGGCCCGTTTGTACCCAGGATCTGTTTCACATTTTCTTTTTGCTACATCCAATTTTTGGTACCCAGTAAACATATCCCAGGTCTGTCTTTAGTGTGGGTCCCTCTGGGTGTGTTTACAATCGCTGCCAATGTGTAACCATCCCGTAAACATACGCACATGCTTAACTACCAGTGGTGGAATTCATTCTACTTCAGTAATGTACTTCATTACAGTTTTTAGCTTCTTGTACTTGAGTATTATTTTTATGGTTCTTTTTGAAATGGATTTAATTATTGCACTTTTTACTACACTTGCTTTCGTTACTTGTTATGTTGCTTTTACATAATATAAGATACAACAGTAAAATGCTATTTACACATCACACTATCAGTAATTATGATAATATAATAAAAAAAACATAATATAACTCCAAGGGGCAGCATTTTCTGTGTATAGATGGGTACTTTATTGTCCCCTTAGGAAAACTGTTTTCAGTCAAAAACAGGATAAACACAATAACTAGTTTGTAGGTGAAGGACTTCAACAAACCCATCACAGCCACATTCAGCGTCACTCACCTTTATTGCACAAGGCCCTAATAACATCTATCTCAAGTAACATTTTCATTGTTCAGGGACACAGATGAAAAGGAATAAGACATGAAGGTTACCATATAGGTTTTTATTTAATGAGCATACTTCTGATACATTTATACATTTGCTGACAGTAATTGAAAATGCCTCTCCTCAGGGGGCACAATCAGCAGGTTTCATACAAAATGCACACGCCCGTTTGGCATCCTCTTGTAATTGTTCATGAACCCGTCAGCTCAAATGACTTCATATGTGCTTTTCCTCCAGTAAATCAATACTTACCACTGCTCACATCACTCCTGCCCGCTAACAGACCTGACTTCAGAACTAGAGCATGTTTTAAGTTACTTACCACTGTTTAAAGCTGCATAAACGTCACTCATTCGCCCCAAAAGAAATCTACATTTCATGGGTAATGTGTTTTCAGTTGCGGTTCTTAATGTTTGCCTTCAAACATATTTATTGGGAAAATAAAATATAATTACTGATCTCATTTTATGTTGAAAGATCGCAGCTTGGAGTGTTTTTTTAATGAGTTGTGTTTGAGATTGACAGAAAGGCTGTCTTTGGAGAGGACCTCTGTGTAGATTTATCACTGCTGCAGGCTCATGACGACTGCCTGTAGGAACAAGTTCACCATACCAAAGCAGTCTGAGCACTTTCTAACTAAAGCTCTTCTATCTTCAGAACAATGCAAATTGGTTTTTGTAATAAGCTTACGTAAATGCCAAAGAAAGCAGTGCACATGCACACACACACCAGCGCACAATACCTCTGTGTTTAAATGAGTCTACGTGTGCTTCAGTCCCTTTTCAACAGTGACAAAGGAAGCCTGCTTGACTTTCTGACCTGATGTAGCTGAAGATGCGTCTGCTGACATCCGTCCATCATTTCAGTCTTGTTCTGTCTGGTCTGCTTGGCACAGCCGCTATGCCCGACTACATTACCTGTTCTGGTTGGGTTGCCAGGAGTACATGAGCTAGCTTGTGTTATGCTGGCACGGCTACTCTCCTGTTTCTTAAGACAGACCCGCTCTGTGCTGGCTCCCATTAAAACCCAGCTCCCTGAGGACGAGCAGACCATCAGCTTGATTACTCCTGGCCTGGCTTTACACAATATGATGGACACACACACACACACACACACACACATTTGCTTTTGTGTCATGGCTGTGTGCCTCTTCATAAAAGTTATAGAAATTAAGTAATGAATTCATCATGGTCTGCATGTGTGTGTGTGTGTGTGTGTGTGTGTGTGTGTGTGTGTGTGTGTGTGAATACTTCAGTATTACTATGTATTTGGCCCATCTCTGTGTCTGTGGCCATGTTTATCTGCCTGTATAGGTCTTGGCGGGGCTTCTTCACATCGTGTTACATGAACGTGGGGCGTGCCAGTGGGTGGGAGAGCTGAGGGCGGAGGACTCTGAGAAGAGAGGACTGTGTGTCCCTGCTCATTAATACCATGTGGAGCTCTAAGCAGCGGTGGACTGCTGCTGAGCTTCCTGGCAAAGATGAACAATACAAATCAGCAGCACACTCATATGAACTGGTACTGGGAAGCAGAAACCATATAATCACAGAAATCCATGACAGGATGCATAGGTTAAACAATAAGCCCGCTGTGGGGTCAGTGAGTGTCGGCTTGCATGTTTGTGCGTTTTGAGTGGAATCATCATTTGTGGTTGTATTAATGTGAGGTTGTATTAGCCCTCCGTTAAGCAGAGAGACACATAACCTACTGTACCTTCGGTTCTAGTGGACATTGTTTGACCAAACTGAGGGAGGGAGGCCTCGTGCCCACCTTTACTGGCACATTTCCACAAGTTCATTAATGTAGCATCATTTTTTTTTTTATTGATTTAGGCATTTCAACCCCTTGTCATCGACACACATCATCTATCTCATAGAAATACAACCCCCATAAAAACCAACCAATGATCAATAAACCTCAAAGTTGTAAAGTTCAAGGGAGGCGAGTTAATGCAGAGCTCTTACTCTAAGTCACCTTTACGAGGAGCACAAATGCTGAGGCACTGAATATCAATCAGACAGATCAGGCCAGTCCGAGTGTCTCCTACATCCATAACCCTTCACTCGCTTCCTCCTCATTGGTCGCCATCTCACGTCGCTGTGTGGTCATTGGCTGGCCACCTTCTTAGCCCATTGGCAGTTTCTCGTAGTCTATGGATGGTAGAAGAACAGGAAATGAGGTTCCTCTCCTGCGGTGAGCTGTGCTGTAAACTCACAACAGCTGTGTTGGACCTTGCAACAAAAACACTGAACCCTTGTACTGCATCTTCACCACAGACCCCTGAAATCTTGTCCTCCCTCCATGGCCGTTCTTTCCTGCAAAACAAACATTTTCATACCCCTATTCCACAACTCAAACCGCCACACTCTCACATTGCATCCCCCAGGCCCCATTATTCTACCCCCTGCTGCTCCCCATTATTCCCCTGCATGGCCTCCCCCTCTGCACTATAGAGTCCACTACCTATAAAACATGAAGTCTGCAGTTAAAAGCCTTGGATAAGTTGGAAGTGGGCATCCATTAGTATATCCAATCTAGAGTCCTGTAAAACATGCGGCGGTGAATAGGGCCCTATGATATCCGCAGTGGAATTTGGGGTGGTTAATTATGACTCCTCCATAAATGACACTATATTTGCATATTTATGCACAAGTTCATGGTCTCTGAATGACAGAAATTAAATTAGAACTGCTAGAGTGTTTCTTCAATACATTTCTCATTTTCTTTTATATTTTTGAATTTTTAACCACATGATTAGACACCATTTGATGAAAAAAATGTCTTTAATTCTAAAACAGAATTATGAAAAATGTCCACAGCAAAACACGGAATCTGGACGATGAAAACTGATTTCATAGAGGAGGGGGGGTCGTGAATTTTTTTTATCGACAAAGGGGCGGCCCTGCAGGAAAAGTTTGGGAACCACTGATTGT
Source organism: Chelidonichthys spinosus (assembly GCA_029853015.1). Lineage (NCBI taxonomy): Eukaryota > Metazoa > Chordata > Actinopteri > Perciformes > Triglidae > Chelidonichthys > Chelidonichthys spinosus. Next base: position 22,975,672 of record CM056829.1, on the reverse strand, counting down.
GCTCTAAGTAGCAAATGTTACATCTTACGCTAAAAGTACAGTGGAGGCTGGTTTGAATGTGATCAGGTTTGCTGGTATTTTGTCATAAACCAAAGTACTGGACAAAGTGGATGATGGCAAGAGATAACATGTTAAGGGATCACCAAAGTTGAATATGTTGAGACTATTCACTCAAAACCACAAATGTCAGCCTCATGGTGGCGCTAGAAGAAAAGTTGTGTGATCACCGGCGTGCATCATCTGGGAACCACGAACAATCCACATTTTAGATATAGACAGATGTAAATGACAGATAAGTGCCACGTTTGACCTGCCATAAGTGGTAGAGGGAAAAGTCAGGGGATCAGTTATCCTCAGGGGACAATGAATGTCTGTCCAAAATGTCATGACAATCCATCTTACAGTTTTTGATCTGGACTAAAGGGGTGGACAGGCAAACAGTCCAACAGACATCCATGCAGCTGCAAATCTTAAATGAGACATTTGAATTAAAGGTCTTCTTGTAGAAATCTGACTGAGATTCATGAGGTCCTGTCTGTTCCTTTCCAGGTCTCTGGAGTCCTTGGACCTGTCCCACAACCAATTCACATCTGTCCCAATGAATCTGCCTCGTCGTCTACAAAAACTGACCCTTGAACACAACAACATCAGCCACATCACCGCTTTCACGTTCCGTCACATGCGGTCCAGCCTACGGACGCTCCGTCTCTCCCATAATGCCTTGAGCAATGAGGGAATTGAACGAGTGTCTTTTGTCGGAACGTACCGCTCGCTGGGTGAGCTCCTATTGGATAACAATCGTCTTTGGGAGGTCCCTCGCTGCGTTCGACAGTTCAAGAACCTGCAGGTGCTGAGACTGGACAATAACCAGATCAGGTAGACACTTTCACTTTCAGTACCTTTTTAGTCGAATGCAAGGATGAGCTAAATGCTTGTCCTACGCTATGCTATGCTACAGCAGCCCCCTGTCTCTCTGTCTGTCTATCCGTCTGTCCATCTGTCTGTCTCTCTGTCTATGTATGTATTTTCTCAGCCACCATTAATCTGTTTGACTTCATGTTTAGTGGGTTTATTGCTGATTGAGATCAACGGGACACATTTATTAGTAGTGCATTGTTGACACACTGTGTATTGTATCGAGAGGGGGCCCCGAGTAACTATTACACTGCCGAACGGCATGCTGGGTACAGCTCGCTCTCTGCTGATTTCCATGTGAGTAGCATATACAAGGATACAAGTATGTCATGGCAGATGAATTGCTCAGGACCCAATGAAGTGCAGTGTCGAGTGTGAACTTGTTTGGAGGCCAAGCAGTTGTCCTGTTCCAGACAGGCACATTCTGAATTGGCACTTATTTCTGTCTGTGAACTGTACCAGTGTCAGTGACGTAACACTTGTACACTTCACACATCTTTGTGCATTTGAGGAAATAAATCAGCTGGTGTGGAAGGAATGGCATTTAAATGTAAGTGTACATATGCTGTTTCTGCAGGATGGTGAGGCAGTGGGGAGTGTGCCACCCTCGTAATTCTGGATCCACCTTGGCTTCAATCCACTTGGAAAATAATCTCCTGGATGTGGACCGGATTCCCCCAAACGCCTTCTCCTGTCTGACTGATGCTCAGGGACTGGTCCTCTATCCACAACACTCACGTTACTCATAGACCGCACAGTTGGACGAGCTTACATGGACAGATACCCACAATATAAGCATCATCGTGACATACAGCCACTCATTCCTTCTTTTTGTATGCACAGTTTACAGAAAAATAGCTTTACCAGGTTGTTTGCTTAGTCAGTCTGTGCTATTATGTTATCATCCCCAAACCCAGCTTTTTATTTCAAATCTCACCTGTTACTAGAAATATGACTTTAATTTGTTTGTATGTATTAAAGAAAATGTGTAAATTACACAGCAATGGAAATAGTTATTATGTAAAAATGGTCTTGAAAGTGTAAAAGGATAATACATTGCAGTGTAATCCACATTCTCCCAAAACACAGGTTTTACTCTGTCTTTTCATTCAATTATAAAGTATATAAAGTCAAGTGGTAGTTTTGAGAAAACAAAGGCTGAAATGGATCGGATGGTCTCAGTCTATGACCGGGGCTTTAAGGAGGAGAACATAGAAAGTTGGGGAGTTTGGATGTGACAGTGATACTGGGGGGTCTGAAGCAGTCAAATGTTGGGACTGCAACATGGGGGTCCCTGAGAGAAAGTGAAAATGTCTGGTGACTCAGTGTGAACCTGAAGGGGCCCATTAGGAAGGAAAATATAAACATCACACAGCTTCCCTATCACCAGATGACTTCCAACATAAACATCCACCACCAGCCGCTCAGCAAAAATACATGGAGTCACTCTGACTGTGAAACGTGAAGAAATGACGTAGGTCACTGTAGGATTGTGTACAATAATTGGTGTGTGTGTGTGTGTGTGTGTGTGTGGGAGTAGTGGGGCGGCCCATTATTTGGGTTTGCAGGAGGGAAGGCAGGGGAAATGGAGCTGAAGGGCAAACAACAAGTTGACTTTAAGACACATTACAACGATTGTTCTGTGAAAGTCTGTGAGTGAAAGACGAGAGGAGCAGCAGCGAATGTTTGGTTGAATCCAATAACATGTGGCTAGAAGGGCAAAGGAGAAAGAGTACTGGAGCGCGCTGAGAGCTCTTTGAATGTTTGGGAACTGAAGCCACTGACGTTCTGCCAGCCTTGTTGACAGACTGACTTCCCAGATCACAATGTTCTCTTTTTGTCTAACTTTCAGCACAACTATATCTCACTTTCCATCAACTTCTGTTTGTCCCTCGTCCTCCTGCACAGTTGAGTCCAACATAGTTAACAATGCACCATTCATCTATCTCAACAGATCACCAACCTTTGAGCTCTGTGAGTGTGACGTGTATGAGAGCCCATAACATTTAATTGAATTGAATTGTAACATTTCCTTTACGCAGTGTCCTTGAGAACAAAACAGGATCCAAAAACAATGTTAAAAAAAGCACCCATTTTCTCTAAAGTAACCGCTTCCTTTTATTCCTGTCATCCTGCAGCATTACACAAAAAAAGTTCCTCATGAAGCGGACTTTGTATGCAGCTCCACTCTCAATGTGGCCAGCTGCTTTATAACAAATCCATACTGCAACAAACATGATATCTGTATTTGCAAAACAACAACAAGGTTGACGGAAGTATGAAGTCTCTTCAGTTTGTTAATCCACCCGTGAAAAGAAGCAATACATGCATGCCAATTAGGGGTAATGGATATAATGAAATGATAAAATATGAGTCGTGATCGCTGTATGAGGTCGAAATTACAGGCGGTACACTTGCTGTGTTGACGAGCTGGCTCCAGCTCTAAGTATTCAACAGAGAGCTGTGTTTCTGCAGCTCTAAATGAAGAACAGAAGGTCCCCTGCAGACTCTAGAGTTTCAAACAGGAGGAGGGGAGGAGGGGAGGAGGGGAGGAGAGGAGGAGAGGAGGGGAGGTGAGGAGGGGAGGAGAGGAGAGGGGAGGAGGAGAGGAGGGGAGGGGAGAGGAGGAGAGGAGGAGGGGAGAGATACAGCTAATAAGAAACAAAAGCTGTATTGAGAGGCATAAAGCTGACAATGAGAGCACAGCACATACGTGGTTTGAACACACACACACACACACACACACACACACACACACACACACACACACACACACACACACACACACACACACACACACACACACACACAGACTTTTCACTCTCATTCTGGGCGTGTAATCACATGTTACATTTCTGCTTTCATTCTTGTGCATGTGGTACAGTCTCCATAATTGTACAGTCATTTTGCAAACGGCACATTACTGTCTAAGAAACTACACACTGGCCTTTATACTGCAGGTCCTGCACGCACAGACAGAGCCCAGAACGGCATCAGTTCCCCTCTTTGTAGTTTTGTGCAGTTGGATGCTGCAGCTTTGATCTTAACTCTGCACCGATTGTCACATTTCTTTCTCAGCTTTGACAGGCTTGCCACTTCAGTGCCGTCCATCATACTGCGTGTGACATGACTAAACTGTTAAACCGACATCCCATCTCACCCAACAGATGTTTTGCATCCCTTCGAGTTGAGGCCAGAGAGCCATTTGTTAAAGAGGCTGATGGTAGAACAGCGTAGTGCTTCTTTCCCGTCTACCCAGCGACAGCAGCTTCCTGTGTTTGTTATTGGAGGAGAAGAAGGGAGGGGGGGCAAAGCTTAAGAATTCCTTACTCAGATCAACACCACACATAAGCAGATAAAGCAAGGAATGGAGAAAGCTGGAGGGTGGAAGAGTGAGGACAGTTTCTGTGCTTGGCCCTGAGATTGGCTTCCAGTGTTAAGGGTCAACTATTCGGGGTCAACAAGAATGTGGTTACTGAAGAGCGAACCACTCGGCCATCGGATAGAATGTTCTCATCCTTCATATCCAGGAACCTCAATGATTATGAAGTACATTTCAATACAACGTAATATTCTCTTCTCTCTCTTGTGCACAACAAAAGTGAGACACACTATGTGGCAGCACCTATCCAAGGGAGAACAAGTGGGTGTGCTAGAGTCACGTTAGCTGAACACTCTTAGGACAAATAGAGTTTAATTTGGACGCCAAGCCCTCGAGCTACAGACCAACACCATAATCAAGTGAACCACAGCGAGAGAACGAGACATGGGCAGACAGGGAAATCAAGAGTGAGAAATGGAGTGACTAAACCTACAAAATGAGGGAGAGAGGAAGCAGAGAGAGGAGGAATGTTATCTGCAAAGGCTTTATCAAAACTCCGTTCCTGCCAACACCCCTGCAGGGCATTGATCTGGTCTGCATGCCTTTTCCAGCACTCTGCACCCTGAGAGAAAGACAGGATATAAGTGAACAAAAATACAAGCAGGGTGTCAGTCCCCTCTTGTACTCATATGAATGATGAGGGAAATGGTTTGATGCTGAAAATCCTGGAGCAGCAGAGCTCTTGGACAACGTGTGGATAACTGCAAACGCCTGTGTGGCCGGCTAGAGTGCCCAGATGGTGTGGCCTGCCAAACTCAATGCCTCGCTCTCGGTGCTGGCAATGTGAAGAGGAAATCAGAGTCAGTGAGAAAGGACACTTCATCCTGCCAAAACTAAATTTAATAGAAAACCGTGAGAAGATGCACAATCATATGTTTTATAATCACAGTCCTAGAAAAAGGGGGATTTTATGCCTGATTCTGGTGACATCATGTTCTCTACCAGAAATACGAGGGATGGATGGATGGATGGATGGATGGAGATGGATAGATAGATAGATAGATAGATAGATAGATAGATAGATAGATAGATAGATAGATAGATAGATAGATAGATAGATAGATAGATAGATAGATAGATAGATAGATAGATAGATAGATAGATAGATAGATAGATAGATAGATAGGCAGACAGACCGATGGCTGGCCAAAAATAACCTCAATTTTCTTCAGAAGCAATCAGACATAATTACAGACATCAACAGTGCACTTTCTTTCTTCTCCTTCTCTTTCTTTAGAAATCAGCATTATGGTATTACTTTGATATTTGCTCGAGGTCACTAACATACTACTGTACTCAGGCCTCTCCTCCTCCTCCTCCTCCCTCTCTACCTCCTCCTCCTTCCCTTTCCTCCATCCAAAAAAGGGGAGAAAGGAGGCTGGCTTGTTAACTTTATGGGCTTGACCCCCCCGGCTCTCAGTCATTTCTTCGGTTGGGACTGGAACGAGCACACACGTTGCCCTGACGCTTCCCAGTGGCACACAGGGCTGGAGGAGCTGCAGCTGGATGTCAGAGGACCACAGGGAGATACTGCAATAATCCCTAAATGTGATGAAAATATAGGACTTTAAACAAAATTCTCCAGGATATTCTGACGCACAGAGGGAGAAACTTTTTTTTTTGGAATTTGGAATTAATATCTTATTTTTTATCCATAAGGTAGGGGTGATGGGCTATTTTACTAAATGTGCTTTTCAGTCTTGTGAGTAGCCAGGGACAACTTATTCCTCCTTTACACAAAATATAACATTTATATACAAAAACAATGTCTAAATGAGAAAGTTTATGTGACATACACTTTTATACTGTAGCCATATTATCATGATATCAACTTAATTGAATATGTTATTATGTTCACTGCTCTATGTTGTGATATATGTTCACATGTTTGGATTATTATTATATTTAAATGATTATTTATCATCTCGCTACTTAATGCAACCTGTTGCACGGCTCATCTGATGCTGTCACTTTTTCCTCCGGTGTAACGCTAGATGGCGAAGCGATGCTCACTGGGAGCAAGGCATTAGTGATGATGATTAAGAGAAACCTTTCATCCCTCTCACTTTATCCTCAAATCAACTCAACCTTATTCTCCCATGAGACTTTACATGTAACGTGCATTTATGTTCCTTCCTACATAATGATGGAGGGGGAATCATTAGACTGGAACTATACCAATCAAGTCAACTCCTTCTGGTCCACATCTGCATTCAAGAGAACTGTGGCCTGAGAAACTTTATCAGGCTGGGGTGTTATTAAGGCTGGCTGTATGTTATTGTGACATAATATGATGCATACAAGCATAAAGTCCTTTATGGAAAGACGTTTCCCTCCATTCTGTGTTGAGGTGATGACTTGATGTCCAGTTATAGTTAACTACCACGTATGAGCCGTTATACCAGTGTATTTAACTCCTTACTGTACAAAGACAGAGCAAACAGTGTCTGACTGTGGAGTCGATGGTCACTTCAAATGATGGTCTACATCTGTCTGCTTCCTGACCTTCGAGCGTGGCTGCCTATTAACCAGCCTGTGGGTTGACCAACCCAGACAGACAGACAGACAGACAGGTGGAGTACCTGTCTGTCTGTCTGTCCACCAGTCTGTCCCATCATATATTGGTTGAAGCTCAAACTGACAGTTCCCTCTTCACCCTCAGTGATCAGTTTTCAGTTTCCCCTTCGTCTCAAATTCAAGTCAGAGTTAAACCTTTTTCTTTTCTTTTACAATTTAACATTTGAGCTCTGACTTTGCCGAGAGAATTTGCTGATGGTTCCATTTTGGTTTAAAAAAAGTTTTTGACAATTCATAACCCACTAACAATTGGCACAAACTTTGAAATACTGGAAAGAGGCTCATCTGACCAAAGGCATGGATCCTGAGGTCAGCTGTGCGATTGGTCCCTTTGTTTGTGCTTCTGCATTGCTCTGCTCTCTGTTCTTCTCCGGTTGGGCCTTGTTGCTGCAGCGTTGAGCAGCTTGCCACCACATCCAAGCTTGGCGGCACCAGAGAAGCTGCCAAACAGTTCCTTTTTTTAGGGATCGCAGTCACCAAATTACAGCCGCCGGGGCAGTTAACTCCACCCGAATGCTCCTACCGGACCCGCCTAGCACCAACAGCCTGTGTGTCTGAAGAGCACGTGCATTTAGGGTGTGAATGTGTGTGAGTGCTCGTCTGTCTTTTTGCGTGTCAATTGTGGAGGGAAGGAGATATTTCACAAGGATGTCAGGGAGTTCAGCCAACATGGATGGTTTACGTGTGTGTGTGTGTGTGTGTGTGTGTGTGTGTGTGTGTTTGGGACAGCACACAAGTGTGTTTGCATTCCCACAAGCAAAGATTTGTGTGAGTTTAGTGTTTTTTTAGGTGTCAGAGTTTATTGCAGGTTGGATCCTGTTCACAATATCATGATGGTTTGGAGGGAAAACAAATACAAACCTCTCACTGAAAACAAATCAATACACCATGGAGAGACTCCAGCTCAAATGTCATAGCATTCTCTGCAACACAATATGAAGCTGTGTCAAACATTTTGTGCTCAGTCAGCTCCGTGATCACTTTGAGCCACCCTGTGATGTTAAACAGCACTGAGCGTTGACGTGGCGACTGCCAATACACCAGCGTGGTTCTGCCAGCTGGCGCTTTTGGTGAGCTCTCTGCCCCACCTTAACTTCTCTGCCAAAGTAGTCTGAGGAGCAACGTGTTCCTGCGTATGCATGCCCGGATCAAACGAGCCAGCGGTTTTATGCGTTCATGGTGGATATTGTTAAGCTTAACAGACTTTGGCAGCCACGGCTCATGGCGGTGCCAACGGGTTCTACGCTTCAGACACAGATAAGAACAGCAGCGGTGAACAAAACATGCCGCGATGAAAGGGGTTATTTTACAGTCATAACGATTAAAAGTGTCTGCGTGGATAACAAGGTGGTAGCAATCAAAATGAGTCCAGAGAAAGTGGGGGTTGTGTGTACGCCTGGCTGGGAGGTCACTGTGATTGCCTTTCTCTGGACTGCGGTCATGGGAGACCAAACACTGTGCGTTGTATCTGGAGATGATTGTTCTTGGCAACACAAAAGGCATAAAGCCTAAATATGTGTTTGTTTAGCTTGACGAGGGCAAAAGGCTGCCGTGTGGGAACTCTACTCACATCAAAGTAATTGCAGTGGAGGTGAGGGCTGACAAGTAGCCAGCACTTGATGGATAGTGCGTATAGGAAATGTAAAGCTGGTCTCAGACGTCGAGTGTGGGAAACTCAAACAACCGATACTTGTAGGTTGGATTGTTCACCAGATGGCGATTTCATTGACACCACTGGGTGTTATTTGGCACACACCCCACATACCCCCCCACATACCCATGCATCCATCCTTGAATCCCCTCTCCTATCTTCTCTGTTGCTCTTTCTCCTCCCTTCATGCTTATTTCACATTTTCAATCCAATGCCTGTCTTCTGTTGTCTGCAGCTTCAACCACCTTCAGAGATTCAGGCAGTCACATTAGGGTGTGTGAGTGTGAGCTGGCACATTTCTGGCACTATTTCTTCTCTTCTTTGCTTTGTTAAAGTAAAAGAATAATTTCTGCAGAGAAGAGAGAAGAAGAAGAAGACGTCATCTTGTTGAAGATCATTAAGATGATTCTGAGAGAGGACTATAGATGACATGGCTAAATGTATTGCAGCATTACAACATTACACCCAGATGTGATGGTGGTGAAAGTCTCATTTCAAAAGTGCCTCCACTCTTCTGGGGAGGACTTTCAAAGGTCTTTGAACCTGGCTGCAGGGATTTGCTCCTATCCAGGGACATGTTGCTAAAGATGTTTAAGTCTCACAACATACTAGCTCAAACCCCGAAAAACAAGAAGAAAAAATTATACATTTACTCCAGTGTGTCGCCACACCTTTGGCCATGTAGTTCAGAAAGGCAATACTGATTCGTACCTGTGATGCACTTGTTGATTAGAGACCTTCCTGTATCATTTGCAGCTTAATCTCACTTCCTTCTCACCACAGCCAATACACTCACTCTTGCACAGTGAGGGAGACTTCAACAACCAGTCATTCATCCATCCATTAAAGCACTCTTGGCCTTTGGATGGGAGCGGAGCCGAGGCAATGACAATTAAGATTGAAACCGTTGGTTTTTCTTCTAAGACCGGATGTTTGGTAGATCACAACTTACCCAAAGGCAGAGGAGAGGAATTGTAAACACACACACACACACACACACACCAGATAAAAGATGTCATTACAGCCAGAGAGGCTGCTTGATTGTGGGATGGAGTTTAGTCTTATCACCATGTTGTGTTTATAGTAGCCTGAGACGTCATTCCTGAATGATGATAGACTTGTTCCTGTCTACATTTCCATCATCCCCAACACCCCTGTCTGCACATCTCCATCCACTTCTCTACGGATGGCTGAGAAATCATTGCACAAGTTACAGATTACAACAAGGGTGCCACATTTTTAGATTTACAATACCAATTAATCCTCCCACAATGCATGAGTCGCAGAAATGGTAGGTGTATAAATAAGTCTGGTGGTGTCTTCTATATTGCAGCTCTTTTGTGTCTTTTGTGTCGTTGTGTGATGCTGACTATATATGCCCTCGCTATGTCCCTTTTGCTGCATTCTTCTGGCCAAGCCAAGGCCAGTGGGTTTTTTTCTTTTCTGCAAAATGGTATAATTTGGCTGCTATTTTTATTGCAGGGAGCAGACTGCAGGGGCCAGTTATTCATGCTTCCAGGCAGGTCCACTTCATGCACAGGCTCTTCGTTTTACAGATTTGAATGTCCCTCTGTAATACTTGTATGCCTTTGAATAGAGTTAAATCACTCTACAGTTGCAGTGGATTGCATAAGCAGGTTTAAACACAATGGCCACATATTTATATAATTACATAATGTATAATTTTCTCATGCACTGTCTTATATGATTCAGGACTCAAAAGATTATGAATACTCAGTGTTGAAGTTAAATTGATGAGCATGTGTTCACATTCTCCTTTGTGGAGTGTTTTTATTCAGGCTCTACTTCTGTAAGTTCAAGGATTAGTATCAGTTTAGAGAACTTTTTTTTCATGAAGCATGGAATGAGAAGCATTTTCCCAGCATAAAAAAATCCCCAGATACCCGCTCACAAGGTTAAGACTCTTTCATTCAAACTATTGCGAACAGTCAGTGCTACTTGAAATACCCTGGGATATTTGGTGAAATAGGCCAGGCAAAGATCAAGCAAATGTTCTCCAGTTATAAGAATAGCCTTGAAACAAGTGAGCAGCACACAAAGTCAACGTGCATTGAGTTTCAATTTGTTCTGACACATTCTGTTTTTGTTCCATCATTCCTCCCTCTCCTCCATTTGTGATAATGCTGAAAACCAAAATGTGCCCTCCTTTTGTTTCCATTTTGCTACAGGAGCCTTAAACTTTCCTGGAAAGTCCTTTTACACGCTATCCATTGGCATCGAGCCTTTCTGTGGGATTAAGGACCTGGGGATCGGAGAAGGGAATTAACACAAGGTTAGAGATTATACGGGTGTAGGTCACCCCAGTGTCCAGTGTAGAAAAGGGCATGACTTCATTGGATTAGCCTCAGGTTAAGAGTCACAGTTTCCCACTGTAATGATCAATTGGCCTGGTAGTGATTTGTTATTCTAGGAACTAGAGTCGTAGGGGGCGACTGTGCCGAGGTGTTAGTGAGGTCAGAGCATGCAGGATGAAGACAGCAAACAAGCACAGACATGTAACGTCACACGTCTGGTGACCTCATTCAGCAGTGTGTGTGTGTGTGTGCACGCCCATGACATCATGGAGTATGTGCTTCCTGACATGGACACACAGTCAAACACATGTGCGTGTCCACAGACTTGCACACCCAGTTTCCCCTTCAAATGAATGGTGGCTTTGTTTAACTGCTCGGTTGCAGGAATAATAAAGTTTTCCACCGCTGAGGCGATGTCCCCTACACTCACCGATTGGTCAGTGAGAACTTACTCTCCCAAGTTCCTCTCATGGGAATGGACTCTGCGAGCAGGAAGCAGACAGTGACATTTTGTCAGTGTGGTTTAAGCGAATTTCAGTCCTGGCGATTTTCCCGGGGGAATGAGTCCGTTTCTCCAAACACTCCTCCACCACCCGTTGGCCTGTTCTGTGAACAGTAGGGCTTTATAATTAAGGATAAGTAGACCATTTCATAATACTTTAATGTCCATTTATTACCCTGAGCTATGAATTTGAAGCCCTCATGCACGAGGCTCGATCAACCTGTTAAGGAGCCCAGCGGCGAACACACATGCTACTCTCTGTGCGATGTGCATGAACTTCATTATTTGCCCTGAAACCAACCAATACTTCTACTGTAGAATAAAACTCCCCGGCCGTGGCCAGTCTGGGGACTTCTGGAGTAACAACAACGTTTCGGGCCCTTGGGGACCTGGGGCACCAGGGCAGTTGCCTGCTTTGTCTGAGCCAGCCTTACACCTGCACTTTTCCTTGCAGTTATTTTCTGTTATATTCCTTTCTATTGGACAAACTAATATACAAATATACATGTAAAGAATTACAGCTCAAAAATGACTAAAGAGTTGAATCACCAAAGCATTTTCAACAAACATTATGTGTTACATGAATGAAGGATTTGTTGTAAGACTGTTTGACTTGCTTATAAACTTGCACCTATAAAGATTCCTGCACAATAAAAGTGATGCTGCCATCCTTCCCTCTTGTGTTTTCTCAGGTATAGAAGTTCAAGATGCTGCCTCATTGCTCCCTCCTGCTGTTGCTATGCGTGGCTCGGCTGCTCTCCACCTCTTCGGCCCTGCCCTTCGAGCAGAGAGGCTTCTGGGATTTTGCCATGGACAGCATGGACAGTGGCGGGATGATGACGATGATGAGGGATGAAGAAGAAGGCTCGGCCGTAGAGGAGATGCTCCCCCCCGACATACCCATGTGCCCCTTCGGCTGCCACTGTGGGCGCAGTGTTGTCCAGTGTTCTGACCTCGGTCAGTGAGAGAGAGTGTGTGTGTGTGTGTGTGTGTGTGTGTGTGTGTGGCAGAGAGAAAGAGTATGTCTGTGATGTTTTGTCATTGTTTCTAAGTACATGTGTTTATCAAGAGGTTCAGATAGGAAAGCAAATAAAAGGGATGACAGAGCGAGCAAGGCCAGCGCCTTGCCGACTTACATCGTCTCCAGAGAGTTAAGTCCTTTTTGGTTTATTATCTAAGAGAGGAATTTCTTCCTGAGGAGGTCTTTGAAGGATTTTGTGTTCCAGACTTTGTGTGTCGACAGTGGGTGGGAAAGGAGGAGAGAAATGGTTTAAGAAGGAAAGGGAAAAATACGGAAGCAAGATTAGGAAGGAGGACCAGAAGATCAGAGAGATGGGAAAGGATCAAGAGATGAAGAGAGGAAAGTAATCAAGACAATAGAGCGACACTTTGATCAGAGGAGATGAAACATTTACAATCTCCTCTCCATCTTTAAGGAGTTGGTTTATGTTGTTTTGGGGATTTTAATGGGAACCCGAGTAGAGGATTGAGTGAAGAATTAGTTAGCTTAAAGTGTTTAACATCAGAAGAAGAATGATAAGGATAAAAGCTGTGTTTACTCATCAGGATAATAATATGTGAAGGTTATGAATGTTCACAGGTATGAGTTCTACTGAAGCTAATTTGTTTGTTGGTGATACAAAAAAAAGCTCTGTCTCCTACCTCCAAACCTCCAAATTTGAGTTATGTGATACTTCTATAGTCTGTATAGTCATGTTTCCATAGGCACATGCCACAATTTCCTGCTTGTGGATATTAAAAGTGCATGCTGTTTTTCCTCTGTCTGTTCTTTCAGGACCAAATAGATGGCATTCAGTCTTATTTACAGATATAGAGATCCTTCACATTATACTGGCTATATAACTCTAATAGGCTGTCTGTGTTTAGACATAATGGTTTTGTCGAATCATCATTTTACAAGCTCTATATATTTACTGTCCCTGGTCTCTGTGCTGCGGGTAAATGTGGAAGCGTATAATTTCCCGAGATGTCAAGTGCTTATTTAGAACAGATGTATTTTGGCGGTGGCGTCTGTCTACTCTCAGTGTGCATCCCGGCAGGACGGCGGTATGTGTGTTGAGGGGCGCTGGGGTTTAGGAGGGTGCTAGTTTTGTCAGTTTGTGGTAAAGGCTTTGAGATTTGTGGCAGATACGGACGACGTGCTGTGGTTTGGGGTTTAGAGGGTAAAAGAGATTTGGTTTATCAGGGAGTGGGTGAAAGTTTTTTCAGGTTTGTTTATTGTGTCTGTCAGGCGTGGTGCAGGCATACAAATACGATGTTGTCCAGCTGGCAGGCTGCATGTTGAAATCTGAAGGTGTTGGCTGGAAGGTAAATATTTCCTGCCACATGAATCCACCTGTTAACATAGTGCACATTTTTTGCTGCCAGCAGCTGAAACAATTACACTTGAGAAAATCATCGACTGAAATTATAATTTAAACACCGAGGTCTAAAACTTTCATCTACAACTTTAATGGATTTATCTCTGCAGGCTAAATCTCACTTCGTCTCTTACTCTTCCAAACCTCCTCATCCACTGCTCCAGAGCTCTCTGTGGACGTGGTTCCTACAGAAAGGGAGCTGCTGAGGGTTTGATCCTGTGTGGTGACATGGAGGGTGTGGCCCACTATAGCCAAAGCCATATATCTAAACTTAACTCCAGATGGACAGCTCTGGGTAGAGTCCTGTGGGACAGATGTGGTTGGTGGCAAACTGGATCCCAGTGGGGCAGTTGGCGTCCTCTCTCACCAGCAGGTCTGCTTGCATCATGTTCGTCATCCAGATGAGGTTGGCCCTGGACGGAAATTGCTTACAGTGGCCTGTCTGCACCGCCGACCACATGTGCTCCACGTGTCCTGTGATGTGGTCTTGTTAATGATCCGCCGTTGCCGTGTTTGTGCGTGTGCTGAGTCATTTGTTCCAGAGAGATCCCTGAATGGAATCATGCAGGTGTATTTCTTCACGCTGTCCGCTTTTTGTAACCCATTCTTAGCCTTTGAGAATTTATTTTTTTGGGAAACAAAATTCACAAGCGGAACCCTAACCATAGCAGCTCTTGGTGTTTATGTCGTTAACTGCACATTTTCTCTACTTCTTTAGATTTGGTTAGCAGGTGTTTCTGTCACTAAGAAGCCAACATCAAGACACATGGCAGCTTCACCACTCACACATTAACACCCCCACACACTCTCTCTCTGTGTGTGTGTGTGTGTGTATGGATTACATGTGTCTTTATAAGTGACACACCAGTAATGTGTGTCTCTGTATGACCTCAGTTGTGTCTATGTCCACCTCTTATTAAAATTATAGACGAGGAGGCCGTAAATGCTTATTTGAGATTGTGTGGGAGTGTGATTGGCGTCATGTTTAGGCCCGAAGGAGGTTTAAAACACACAATGACAATTTATTGAGTGTGATGGTGTACCCTTGGAAGCATTTAACAGAGTATGATTACCTTCTGTGTTTTTATTGGTCTCGTCTTCAGGTCTGACTGAGGTGCCCAAGAATATTCCTCTGGACACCAAGTTCCTGGACCTGCAGAACAACCACATCACTGAGCTTAAAGAGTTTGACTTCAAAGGCCTTACTCACTTATATGTAAGACACACACACACACACACACACAGTCTGGTCACATTCATAATGTCCGTCTCAGCTATTCGATCACCACCTCTGAAGGATGTGTTAACGACATAACTCAGTTTGTATTGGCTTCTGTAGTGTGAAATAACGTTATGACCCTCCCTGAGGATTTAGAGGTTCACTTCCTTTCTTTTGCTTCTTCCACTGCCTTCTGCTCTGAGTGCTTTGACTGTATAACATTTAAGCCTGAAGCCAAATGGGAGTAGTCAAGCTCATATCCTTGCCTCTCTTAGCAGCAAGGCGTTGCTCACTCCCGACCTGCGTTCAAGAGCGCTGACCAAGAGCAATATTAATTCTGGCAGCATAGGAAACTCACAACATGACATTATACAATAACATCTCTATTAAGGTCTGCAGCCTACATCCGTCTTTCCAGCGCAGGTGGAGAGACAGTCTACTAGACTGCTGTTAACTGGAGCTGGATCTGTTTTAGTTCACTCAGACACATTCAAGAGACAGACAGATGTATTATTTTAGTGTTCATACTGACTTTCTGGGTGCCAACGTATTTAATATCTCCACGGCAACTGTTTTTCAGGGTCTGTCTCTGAGGAATAACCATATTTCCAAAGTCCACCCCAGAGCATTCCTGCCCCTGAAGCACATGCAGAAGCTCTACTTCTCCAAGAATCTGCTGACCACTGTCCCCAAGAACTTGCCCACCTCTCTGGTTGAGATTAGGATCCACGAGAACCGCATCAAGCAGGTGGCTTCTGGAGCGTTCGCAGGCCTGGTCAACATGAACTGCATAGGTCAGAAATGCTGATGACTTCAACAAATTTAGGCCATAACCTGTGGTGCTTACCACGGCCTTTGCCACTGTAGAGAAGATTAAAGAGACTCTTTTTTTATTTCATGCCACTAATGTTCCCTTCATCTTGCAGAAATGGGAGCAAACCCCATCCACAACAGCGGTTTTGAGCCTGGAGCCTTCAAGGGACTGAAACTGAATTATCTGCGTATCTCAGAGTCCAAGCTAACTGGAGTGCCAAAAGGTAGCATTTCCAGTCTTTATGCTAAGCTAGGCTAATCAGCTGCTAGATGAAGGTTCTGATTTAACTTTTAGACATTAGAGTGATATTAATCTTCTCATCTAACTCTAAGAAAGGACCTGAGTGCATGTCACAAAATCTCATACCATCCCTTAATTAACTAGAAAGCCAAGGAGAGGACAACCTCACCCTAAACCCTTACATGTTATGGTGTTTGCCTTCAGATCTCCCAGAGAGTCTGCATGAGCTTCATCTGGACCACAACCAGATCCAGGCTGTGGAACTGGAGGACCTGAGCCGCTACAAAAACCTGTTCAGGTATCTACGCGCGCACACACACACACACACACACACACACACACACACACACTTCAACAGCATACTAATTTCTTGCACCCTGAGGGATTACTTCCACTTCTCTGAAGTATCCCTGTGGTGTGTAAAATGAAAAAAGTATTCAGCACTGCCCCTCAGGGGTAAAAATATGAACTACACTGACATGCCATTAAAAAGTTACCGTTAAAGTTGCAAATTAAGCGTTTTAAGTTTGGGGGCAAATTCTCATTCAACTGCAATCTTCTCTCAGTAGGATTTTTCACAGTATTGTCATAGTAGGAAAAGTGCTGCTTTTCACTCTCTTCGTTGTTGCTCTCATACACTCCAGTCTTGGGTTACGTCGGTCCACACTTTAAAAATGTAAATATTTATGGTTACAGGGTTATTGCCAGGCTTCTGTGGCCCTGATTATAGCCTGGCTTAACATCCCTTTCTTACCATGATATGATGATGGAATTTGCAGTTACTCCAGCTGACATTAGTAAAACATTTCAGCTAAATGTACCGTGCAATGGCCTGTTTTCTGCCCATTCCACATGTCTCCCCTTGTCTCATTTTTTCCAGGTTGGGCCTCGGCTTTAACCATATCCGTAACATAGAGAACGGCAGTCTGTCCTTCCTCCCCAGGCTGAGAGAGCTGCATCTGGACAACAACCGCCTCACTCGTGTTCCCAAAGGCCTCCCGGACATGAAGTACCTCCAGGTGAGTCTGGCATGCACACATTTGATTTTCCATCTGAGACTGAATATTTCACATGACACTCACCCTCGACTGCCGCTTCTGCTTTCAAGGTTGTATATCTCCATTCCAACAACATCGGCCAGGTGGGCGTGGATGACTTCTGCCCTCGAGGGTTTGGGATGAAGAGGACGTTCTATAACGGCATCAGCTTGTTTTCTAACCCTGTCAACTATTGGGAGGTGCAGCCTGCAACGTTCCGCTGTGTCAGCGACCGGCTGGCCATTCAGTTTGGCAACTACAAAAAGTAAAGACGGGGATACAGAGAGATGGAGAGTGAGGGGAAGGAGCAGATAATTTAAATAATGAAAAAAACTTGAGAGCTGGAGAGAAGGTAGTTCATATTTGCAATAATTATCTTTATTATTATTACTGGTTGTGGAGCGAGGATTGGAAATGGAGAAGGTGGGCAATAAACTGATGAAATAGAAAGAGAAGTGAAAAATACAATCACATAACTTGAAGGGAGTGGAAAGCAAAGCGCTTGCAGTATTTCACCTGAGTTTTCACTTTTTTGAATTTAAGGTTTTGAAGGTTTTGCCATTTGACATGGATGAAACAGAGGAGAAGAATGTTTTCCCCTTGCCTAAATCGATAAAAAATGGAAACTTGTGAAGCATTTCGTTCCGCATTTTTACACAATAGTGCTTATTGTGATAGATGTCTTTTTTTTTATTAACGATTTAGTTAAGGAGTAAAAAAGAATATAGAAAAGCAATTCATTTTAGATGTTTTATGTATACATAAAAAGGTGCTCTGTATGACTTTGTGTGTGTGCTGATTTGGGAGATACATCACATTATCCCCCTTTACCTGATCTGAAGTCATTTGGCCCTCAACTCTGTGATTAAATTATACTGTATTAATAAACAATATGTCACAGATTTGGGGCTATTTTCTACCATTTACAGACAGAAAATATTATTCAAGTTAACCAGTTCAAAATCGTGTTTGTACATATGGAAGTTGGGTGATTAAAAGGGCAATACGTACATTTTAAAATCCCCCTCATCAGTGCGAAACACCTTTTCTTATTGATCCGAGATGAATATCAGCCTGCCAGTGTAAGGAGTCTGTTTTGTGTCTTTACTAAATATTATTCTGTCAGTATGATATTTTAATACAATAATCCTTGAGGGGACACTAGACGTAGTGGGGGGTTTGCCTCAGTTAGAGAAAACACACATCCGCTTTGCTTTGAGACAGTGAAGGCAGTGTGTTCACATATTGCTGCAAACAATAATAGTGTTGTTGCATTGTTTTGCACAGTTTTTCTGTTATGCTTTATGCTTCGGGGTTATTATTCCATGTGGAACTACTTTAGCCATTAGTGTTCCGTCCTGTCTCTGTTCTGTAATCTGACGAGCTACTGCTGCATGTGAATAAAGACATGTTTGGCCTGCTACATCAAACCAGACAACAACTGATGCCCCTGGGTTGGATGCTGTGTGAGAAATAAAGAAATATCAAAAGTGGAAAACATTTGATGAATGAAGTACAGACATTTTGACAACATGGTCCCATTACATGTATTATATGACAACAAGGACGTCTTCAATGAGAGAGATCATATACTGCTTGAACTCATATTTGTCATCTATATTTCAATATGAGCATTTCGTCGGATATCTTCAACTGAAAAATAAAGTCATTTTATCAGTTAAAATTTTGCACTTGGCGCACAGGTTGGAAGAGTGGTTAGAGTGCATCCCATAATGTATTTTAGAAACATGTTTAATTATATTTGTGGACATTCCCTTTACATCCTGACAGCAATCAATGAACAATGCTCTGGCTGTCGTGGGACTGTAATTACTCATCCAATCATTTGGTTCAGGCCGGATGAAATGATTGGGTCCATATGAATTGAGTCTCCCTGAGGACTGGCAGTGTGACAGCTGTGAGTACAAACAGACAGTCTGACGACAGCTGTGTTGGTTGTTTACATGATCATTATTACATGTTCATGCCAATAATGATGATTTGGGTGGAGGCAAGGAATGGGCTGTCAGCGGCGTCGACTTGGCCACTTCCTCTCTGGATCAGCCACTTTGCCTCCAGTTACTTTCATCGGGAAAGAGTTTACAACATTAGGCTGGGTTTTTCCAGTTGGGTCATTTTAACTCTTGGGGATTTCTCTCCTCCCAAACGTTAAGCATTTCTCTTTGTGGTGGCATAGAATAATCCCCTCAGTAGTGCTGGGGAACGCAGCCTTGGCCCAACTCATTCTCTAATCAGCACCCAGGTATAAGGCACCTGTGGCCCAGGGTTCCTGCTCTCTGCTGTGGCTGGCCTGTTGGTGTCCCGGTGATGAGGTCACTGTTTGCTCCTATTGGACTATGGATGTGCATGAGGGCTTCACCTGCACCATGCACTGCTGTTATGCCCCGTCCACTGTCCACGTTTAACTTGTTTCAATTGTTTTCCTTAGTTTGGTGTCCAAGACTTTACTTTGCGGGTCATTACCGTTTGCTTGCTTGTTGTCTCTATAATCAGAATGTCATTGTTGGGAGGCTAAGCACTCGAGGTGAGGACCCGCCACTTTGTCTGTCATTAACACACAGGTACACTATGGACTGCACCATTTGCTGTGAGGATGCTGTGCTGCAGGTGAGTCGTGGAAGCAGCCCTGACACTTCCTCCGTGTAGTCTGCTGCTCCACATAAAGGCCTCTGCTTTTTCTTTTTGTTGTGGTTGCCTTGACTTTTATTACCAATTTATTGGATCTTAACATTTTTTTTAAATATTGTTTATAAAGTACTTTTGACCATTTAATTTTAGGAGTTTTTGTTATTGCCCAATGAATCCTTTCTTTTTCCCTCAACAGTTCCAACCCCTGTCTGTCTATTATTTTCATTATTGTTAAAACCTTGAATTGACCTTAATGATCACGTCTCTGCCTATCAGTAACACACCCGTGTCCTGTTATTCCTCACACTATTCGTGTGCTTTCAAAGGCTCTGAGCCGAACCAACTTACGTTGATTAATCCGCTTCATTAATTCGTCAAATATCAACGTATTTGTGAATGAACCATCAGCGGTAAAAAATCAAAGCTCCATTTGTTTTCAAATGTGGCACCCAGCGCGTGCCCGCGGTGGCGCGCCCCCATCCCGTGTGATTGAGCGATACCGGGAACCGGCCGGAGCGGCACACTTGCCTGTGTTGACGCTGGACGGATATGCGGCGATGCTCTTGCGTGTAAAGGCGTTTTTTGCGCTCTCCAAGCAGCCCCGCACACATCTCCCCTCGGAGGACGGACCAGGAGGAGGAAGCGAGAATAAAAGCCCGCTATCTTTTGTCCATCGCGTGCTCGGTGGCAGCGGCCCCGTGGATTCTCCGAGGAAGCCGGGGGCTGGATTTGAAATGTCGCACGGATGTGGTGGTGGTGAGTCGGCTGCTGGAGAGCTTGAGTGTGAAGCCTTTATCATATATCTAGAATATAATATTTAAGATGTAAATATTTAAGAAGCAGCATTTGTAGCCAGCGATCCTGTCGAATAAACGTCATTGACACATGGTTGTTTAGTCACGTAAATACTGTACAGGATAACCTGCATAGGCCTGACGATATGAGCCATGATTTATAGGCTAATCACCTGTTTGGAAGGAATCTACTGATAACCAGCGCTGTTTCTGCTCCACGGTGATCTATTTTCATCCATTGCTACGTTTTTTTTTCTGAATAGCAATGGATTCTTGTTTCCTCTCTCGGGAAATTGAAGCCCCAGTGTTTGAGCCACAAGGCTTGCCATAACATGTAACTGTTTGGGGCAATCAGGGAGCTGTGATGTTGGATTAATTTGATCTGCATCAGCGTTTCCTCCATATAAGCCCCATGCTGAAAATAAGCCATTCTAAATAAAGCGGCAATCATGACATGTGTTTGTAGCTGCTTGTCATTCCCCAGCTAATTTTAGCTTATAGACTTCACAGTAGCACTGGGAAAATCTGCTCGTGCATGGTTACCAATCCTTTTCTTTTTTTTTTTTTTTTATCACAGAAAGCTTGATGATGAAAGGAGGAAGAGGAGGAGAGAGGTGGAGTGAGCCCTTCCTGGCCCAGGAAAGGTTTTAATTAGACCCTTGCAAAAGCAGGTAGCTACATCTCGATCGATGTGATAAAATAATAATAATAACAAGCAATGAATAGGATGAACTGACAGTATTTTCCATTTCCCTCCACAGTGAAGTCTGTGGTCAGGAGGTGATGGCAGTGCTGGCTGAGCTTCACCACCACTACTTCCCACTCCTACAGATGGACACTCCCCCACTCCACGCCTGAGCCTGCACTCAGCATTGCTCCTTCCCCTCCTCTCCTTCTGCCTCCCCTCGCTCATTCCACACCTCTCCCCCCACTCTCCTCACCCGGCTGCCACTTGCTCCCGTAACCCCCCCCCTGCCATCTCTCATCCATCCGCGTTCCCACCTTTGAATTCAGCGTACCTCTGCAGTCTGACTCTATGATGGCGTGTTACGGGCGCTCTCTGGACTCCCCTTGCACACTAGCCTTGCTGGTGGGCTTCCAGTTTGCCTTTGTTCTCTATTTCTCCCTTGGGGGCTTCCGAGGCCTGGTGTCTGTCCTGGTGCACACCACGGAGCCGGAGTTTGATTACTCCCGACCTCACGACGTCTACACCAACCTCAGTCATTTGGGAGTACCGCCTCCCCCGCCTCGCAACTCTGGCACCGGACCCCCCGCCACAGGACCACCGCTGAGAGACTGCCAGATCCCTTCCCCACTGCTGGGTGAGAGGGAGAGGGGTTAAAAGTCTGCTGTTATATGTAATACACACAGAAACAACGCACAGTGAACACATTCTAAGTCAGTATCACTTTTTCCCTTCCTCCAGTCGGACCTGTGTCTGTCCATCTCTCCTCTCCTCTGTCCCTGGAGGAGATCAGACAGAGAAACCCTTTAGTGTCGCCCGGCGGACGATACCGGCCTCCAGACTGCGAGGCCCGCCATCACACAGCCATCGTGGTGCCATATCGGAACCGGCAGACCCACCTCCGTGCCCTCCTCTACCACCTCCACCCATTCCTGCAAAGGCAGCAGATCCACTACAGCATCTATATAGTACAGCAGGTCAGATTATGTGTGTGTGTGTGTGTCTATGTGTGTTGTGTGTACATGCTGGCTTTAAATTTTCACCATCTATATTTTTCTCAGTGGCATTGTCGTTGTGTCTCTCCACGAGGAAATGCATGCTGCTGTGCTGGTGTACTGTCAGTACATTGTAAGTGACATGTGCAACACTATCGTGTTATATGTTTTAATATTCCTGACGTATTAGCATCGTGTAATATTGGTGTTATTGGGGTAACAATACCAGTCTTACACTGTGGTATCTTACTGGTGTATCACTTCTATGTATTATGACATAAAGCTGGTGTATCATCAGTATATTCATGTCGTCTGTGGGGTGCCACTAGTGTAATGACTGCTGTGGTCTATCACTGTGTAATACTAGGGGTAATACTGGTTGTTACACCTTTATGTTATTCACAATTCCATGCACATCATGTTGGTTTCGTTAGTAGTTTAGTTTAGTCACGTGGCTCTAAGATGGACCACTCAGCCCTCATCAATACAATTGATGTAGATGGAGTTTGTGTTAGTGTGTATACAGCTCTGACACACACCTGCGATGTCTGTTATGTCCTAGTTACTCAGAACAAGTCACTGATATTCACTGGAGCTACTTTGTATTGAAGGAGTCTGAAAACCCGGGGAAATGAAACCACAATGATTTGCATGCTGTAGATTCCATTAGAGATACTCCGAAGTGACAAAATGTGTTTTATGTCATTTGAATTAACTGGATATTTAAAGTTGGATTATGAAGCACATTTATATGTCATAATGTCTGTAGCTTGTCAGGTTACTATGTAGCCAACTGAAACCATAGCAACACAGTGTGAGAATATTTACTACTTTACATTCATGTGTAGCGGTGTGTTACCCTCCGTCTGTGTTTGTGACTCCAGTGGGGGAACAGCACCTTCAATCGAGCCAAGCTGCTGAACGTTGGGGTGCGGGAGGCTCTCCGAGACGAAGACTGGAGCTGCATCTTCCTGCACGATGTGGACCTGCTGCCCGAGAACGACCACAACACCTACACCTGTCACAAACAGTTCCCCACGCACCTGTCTGTGGCCATGGACAAGTTCAGATACAGGTGTGTGTGTGTGTGTGTGTGTGTGTGTACACACACATGGACTTCTACATAAATACTGTGCTGAGACATTATTTCCAGATTGCTCATGGGTGATTTGATCCTCCCAGGCTGCCGTACCCACAGTATTTTGGTGGCGTGTCTGCAGTGACCCCAGACCAGTACATGAAGATGAACGGCTTCCCTAACCAGTACTGGGGTTGGGGTGGAGAGGATGATGACATTGCTGCCAGGTGAGGAGGGTTGATGGTGTTAGTGACAGTCATCATGTTAACACATTGTGCTACTCATCCCCCCCTCATGTTTACAGTTTCTTTACCACATGTTTTTCTTTTTCTTTGACTTTTAATTTGTGTTCTAACATTCCATCTCCACGTCCCGTCCCACTGCCGTGGCTTTGCTGTGTGTCTCGGAGCGGGCTCAGTGAGTTGGTTGGCATGGACTCGCTTGCACATTTGGGCTGGGCTGCGTGCTTAAAGGTTTCATCCCTCTGCTGCGGTCCCCTCTCTCCACTCGCTCTACTATTTGCTAATCTGATCTCTTTGAGAGACGCTGAATGGAATAAGAGAATGCAAAAGAGCTTGCATCGATTATTGCGTGAAGCAAAACTTCCCCCCTACTTTTTGTAACACTTTGCCTTCTGCACACGATGTTTGCAACTTAACATATATCATTCACAGCACTAGTTCCATCATGGTTTGATTGACTCGGATAACTGGGGTGGTACACAAGCAGCAGAGATGGAAAAAGGGAACCACAGTGTTTTCAACCGCCCATAGACCATAAACGTATGTTATTCTCATATACCACCCATAATTCCATGTTTGTTTTCTTGAGTTTTCTACTTTTAAATGTAAACTTTAGAAGCCTCATGTAGTTAGATTGAGAATTGCTTTTAGTTATAGAAAATAGCATGAATGGTCTGTTAGCCTGAGTGTGAATGAGAATCTGCCGTTCCTGTTGACCACTGTTTTGTGCTGCCTCTCCAGAGTTCGACTGTCTGGCATGAAGATCATGCGCCCTCCAGTGGCCATTGGCCATTACAAGATGATCAAGCATAAAGGAGACAGAGGAAATGAACAAAACCCACGCAGGTGCAAACAGACACACTCGCAGACACACAAAAATTATATTTTCCCTTTTGAAATAAATTTGTGGGGCATTTTGAATGTGTCTAACAGGGTTTCCTACGCTGCTGGACAGGGATCAGAATGATGTTGCCTTTAAAGCAGCGATTGTTTTGTCTTATCTTGTTTTTATCTTCACATTTTTCTCTATGCCAACAATTTCCCCTGCCTCTGGGCACTCCATTTTTCTTACTACTAATAATAATAATAATAATAATAATAATAATAATAATAATAATAATAATAATAGTAATAGTAATGCTTCAGAAAGATTTTGAAAAACAAGCTCCCATAAATGAGCTGAGCCAGAAATCACATGCAAATATATGTTAAAAATAATGAAAACTAATGTTGTTCTTTAATGTCAGGAAGACTGGAAAGAAGGGAAATGTACTTATTGATGTTCTTGAAGATAACAAAGCCTGCCTAGCAGCGTCTCTACAGCTCAACACATGTCACTTTAGTTTCATCTGGACCATACCAGCCTCAGGACGGCTGTCTGCTGTCTTTATGCTAAGCTAAGCTAACAGTCTCCTGCAGCTGTTGATCTTCCTATTGCAAGAAAGCAAATTAACACATTTCATCTAATGTCAAACTATTCCATTTAAAGTTTGCCCTGGAAATGCTCTCTCTCTCTCTCTCTCTCTCACACACACACACACACACACACACACACACACACACCTACCTGTGATACTGTATTTGTCTTTCTAGATTCGACCTTCTGAAAAGGACCAGACTCAACTGGCGCTCTGACGGCCTCAGCTCTCTGACCTACGAGCTCCTTTCCAGAGAGCTGGAGCCGCTCTACACCAACCTCACCGTCGACATCGGAGACGACCCCCGCGTGCCCCAAGGGAAAGCACCCGCCTCTGTGAAAACAACACCCCCCGTCCACCATCGTAGCACCGGCAAGACAGCCAAACAGGAGAAGAGTCAAGACGGCAAAGAGGCAAACATGACTGTGGCCAAGCTGGCTGCTGATAAGACAGAGCCTGTCCAGTCAAAGGCAGCAAACCAGACAGCGCAGGAGAAGACAGGTGTGGTGAAATAGGATGAGGTGTGTCATAACAAGGACCGCCTGTAGCGCGAAGTGGCTTCCAAGACAAAATGGAGGAAAACAGTGTAGATCTGTTTGGTGGCGGGGCGTAACAGACACCAGCTGTCTGCCCTCGGTGCAGGTTAGGGTGAGGAAGGCAGTGGATCAGATGAGGAAGCCCTTTTTTTGTCTACAGGGGTGCATTCAGGAACACAACAGTCACCTCTAGGTTTATCAGCCACTGAATGTGACTCCGGCTCTGGTGACTGACACAAGTTTGAGGCTTGTGACTTATTTGGGGCCAGGAGAAGAATGGTAAACGACTCCGTTGTATAGACATAGAGGTCCGAGACTAACGTAATGAAAAGGAGACAGCACCTTTATAAATCTCTGCTCTGTTCCAGACATCGTAAGTCATAAGCAACCCATCTGCTGCCAGCAGACCTACAGCTTCATCCAGTTTGCTCCCAAAAAACTGCTGCTGTCAGTCCATCCCACTCCACGGTGGGTTTGTGTTTCTGTGCCTTCTCTCTTTTATGCGCATTTTATAGACTGGTATAGTTGCTTTTAGACGGGGACCTGGGGTTAGTTTGACCTCTCCTGGGCAATCGTTAGAACGCAGGAGGGCTCAAAGCTGACCCTAGATCAGGACAGATGAATTGTTCCAGGACTGCCGTTTTTATATTTGTGTGCATTGATCAAGCACTGACCAACTTCATAGTTATCAGACAACTCTAGAGTTTATATTTGTATAGAGAGACTCCTTAATTTGTTTACTGATTTGCTTTACTCGCCCTCCCTTACAGTCTGGTGCCTCTCTCTCTCTCTGTCTCTCTCTCTGTCTCTCTCTCTCTCTCTCTGACATTTAGTTCCTAGACAATCAAATCATATGGGAAGATAACTCTGTATCCAACCACATAATAGTGAGGAAATGTTATCATGACTATCTTTACACCTGCAGATAAACATAGACTTGGCATGATAGTTGTTGTCTAGTTTGACTATATTCTTGATACATGGATAGACGTGTGCTTCTGATATTATCTGTGACTTTATTATTTTCTTTTAGATTAGTCGGGTATGGGGGAAAAAAGCAAACTTTCAGACAATATTATAGGCACGTGGCTACACATTTCCAGTTTCAGATTGTATTTTAATGATAAAAAAGCTCATAGTTACGATAAAGCACTGTGTATAGATCTAGGTCAGCTCTTTATTAGAAGGCCTGACGTCTTCACAGAGAGTCTCAGTATATTGTGATAGACTGATGCCTCTAAACGCTATAAATGAGTGTCTGCCCCAACCTGTCTGTCGCTTCGGAAGCTTGAAGGAAAGGAGACGAGTAAGAGGGAAACACGATTATTAGAGAAAACATTTTATTTTGAACAAATTAGTTCAAGCACGTAGGTCATTTATGTAATTTATTCCTTTACATCTTTCAGACATTCGGTTTTTGTTTCCATATCATGCATTTGGAATGTATTATTTTGACCTTTTGTGAGGGCAGAGTTTATCAGGTGAGCTCAGTTTGTGGATGCGGACTTGAATCTCATCAGTCGTTGCTGCTATTTTACTTTGGAAATGGTGAAAACTGTGTGATGAATCGGCTTGAAAAATGACATATTGTAACACACATTGTCTGGTGCATAGCTGTGTTTCGTCATACTAACAAGTAATGTGTTATGTATTCTGCTAATTTGAATGTATTTAATTTATTGAATTATTTATTACATCATGATAGACTTCTAAAGTCTGTGTTAAAGGAGCTGAAACGCCCTTCTCCATTGTAGAGCAGATTATTATCCCTTTATACTATGTTCTACACGCCACGTTTCTTACGTTGACATCGTGCCTCATGAGAGGAGACCATTAATGAAGGACTGCAAGCATACTGCTGGATGATATGTTAGCGCCCTCAAGTGGTCCAGCGTGGCATTGGGCCAGCCAAGGAGGAACCGAGGACTGAATGAAACTGCAGTGTTGTGACTTGAATGTTAATCATTAACATTGGCCATTCACAGGTTCCAGCCAATCAAATCTTTGCCTTGGTCTGTGTGGAGGGTTTCTCGTTTGCGTAGTATCACATGGTTGATGCAGCCATCTTAAAGGTGTAGAGACTCTCTGGTTTCCAGAACCAAACGCTACATGGTGAGTGTTTATGAATGGATATCGTTTTATAGAAGGAATCTGTGTTTCTTCATGATAAAATATTACCTGTTTTAAACAAAGAGTGCTGTACAAACTGATTCCCTTGACATGTTGAGATAATTCGGCCCACTTTCTTAGCTTTGGACATATAGTTTAGTTGCATATCAATAGATAATACTGTATATCCATCATATATCATATTGCCTGGGACGATGCCAGTATGGCATGAAGCAGTGACTCAATGAAAGCTTTTAAGGATGTTATGTAATCTCAGCATATTAATCAGTATACTGTGTGCTTACCTGGAGATTGTTCTATATTTAATAAATAGACTAGTTTTTATAAAGGATGTTTTCGCATAAGTGTTGGAAATATATATTACTGTGTTGAATGCAAATCCAGTAAACAAGATTAGGACTTCATAGTGACATTCTTTTTTATTTAAAGAGTTCATTAAACTCACGTTTGAGATGCATAGATGGATTGCTAAGAAGAGCCTGACTGGAAGGAAGGGAGGTTTATGTATTTGTGGCAAATGAGACCTAATTAATACATTATATCATTATATTACATTTTACCATACTATTTGCATCATGCGGTGATACCTGTCATCGTAGGGTGCCCTAACTGACCTTGTCTTGAAGATGAAAGTGTGTGTGTGTGTGTGTGTGTGTGTGTGTGTGTGTGCGAGGGTGGGTGACATTGTATCAAGAGACCTATGATGGACAGTGTTGTGACAGAAAGCAAATATGTAAACCAATAAAAACACATAATCAAAAATAAGTCTCTTTTATCAAACACATTTATACTAATGTGGTGCTACACACACATTTACACACACTTAAACACTTCCAGCGATGCATTAACCCGAACCCACAACACTCATGGCCTCTTAATGAACACAGGCTTTAGCATTTTAATGAATGCTGCCACAGCTTTGACAGCAGAGATCAGACGTTCATGCTAGCTGGTAGATTAGCAGTCATTTAGCATACACCAATACATGCTGTAGAGCAATCAAACTGCAGAAACCTGTTACATCACCCTGCGTATATCGACCCTCCACGTTCTATGTGGGCATAAAGAGCGGGATTAAAAAGTTGCATATGAGATCATACCTATAAATAGACAGTAACCCCGAAGCTCTGTATGTTTGATCTGTTTCATAATCTAAAATACTGCATGAGTCACCAAGACGGGGCAAAGCACCAAACTGGGTGGACCAAAAGCACCGCGTAATCAATTCCTGTGCAACACCAACACGGACTCCAGCTTTAAGATCAGAAGACGTAGCCAAACCCGGAAGTTAGCATCACCCTGGTTCCTGGAAAAAATGATTATTGTGGAAAATATGCTCTGGGGCGAACAAAAGTTTATGATATTTTTCGCAAATGAACGCTACTTTCATGCAGTTATAAACAAACTATGGTCACATGAGCGTGAGTATAAACACGATGAGGCAGCGTTTATTGTCCCCAACAAGCTCTGTTCGCTCATTTAGCTGCTTTTTGGAAGACACATAAAAGCTTGGGGTTAACAAAACGTGTAACTCTGTTAAGCTTGTGTTAACCATAGACCTTATGTCAGGCATCTAACCAAAAAAATTAACTTTGAGATGAGGCAGCTAACTGCTTACTCATGTCTTGGTTTTAGGACTCACCCCGCTGCACAAATGCAGTTTGCTGTTGACGCTGCTGTCTATTGTAGTTGATAGTCTACCAACAAGTGTTCCTGTTATTTTGTCCACTCCTGCATGATACAATGTCTTCAATGAATCGTTAAGTTACTTTAGTTGAACAGTAGGGAAAAGTCATGAAGACAGCAAACAGACTCAGAAATGCTACTTAGCAGTGACCGCTAACATTAGCAAACCACCATAAGCTACTGGTGATACCAGCAAGGCTGTAGAGGATATTTAATTGCTTGTCAGGTTGACTTTTCATTTGTAAGTGTGGAATGTTTGATATGTAATGTAATGTTTTAAAAGTGACATAGCCTTGTTATAATAATAATTGAGGCTGTTCTCGAGCTAACTCATTTATGGTGCTTGATATGACACGTGGACCTGAATCACAGTTACCACACTCTCTTTAACGGCATATAATACATGCAAAGGTTTGAGAAGAACATGCTAATAGTGAGATAATCTGTCTGGGTGTGTGTGTTCAGGGTGTAATGTCGGACCGAATGTTCTGAGACTTCATGGCGTAACTCCTTCTAAAGTGGTCACACCTGGACGACCTTTTGTGAGACGTTCTGAGATGCAGTCAGTGTGTGATGGCAGCAGTGTCAGTGTAGTTTGCACTTTGCTTCCAGCAGACTGACACATTGGCCTGTTGAAGTGACTGTGGCAGGCAGATGCAGAGGGCTGAGACAGCCTTTAGTCACCTCCTGTTACTGTACGGCCTAGGAGACACCGCTGACTTCTTACACTCACTCAGCAATACGTCAGCTCTGTTGGCACACGCAAACACACACGCACACATGCAAATTAAAATATATACATATATATACATACATGGGGTCAAAATCTCACTAGTGACGTTCTGATGAGAGTTCCTAAATCATGTCCCAAGTTGTTAGTGTATCATTTTACAATACATTATCCACTTAAATGTGATTGTCCCACAGACTTTTGTTGAGACGTCCAGCATTGTTAACACTCATTGTTAACACTCAACCTAAATAAATAAATGTCATGCTGAATGACAGGGCAACACAGCTGAGCAAAATACTAATACCATGGTCTCTTACGTTTTAGTATCTCATGCAATATGACCTATGATATTACTTCAAATAATCTTTGGATCAATCATTTAATGTCTAGTCATCCAGTGTGTTGAGTACAAGACATACTGTGCATACAGTATATACTGTATAAGTATTGTGTATATGAGTGAAAACTAGTGTGAATTTAGTGTGAATCATTGCCACGCATCAATGTGAAAATCTTACATAGTAGGTTGAAACATTTGGTTATACAATCACTCTTAATGTTCTGCTCTGAAAATCATCATATCATCAGATATGGAAATAAAGGATATGAGGGGATGTATCAAGATCCTGAGGCATCACACGCATTTGTGGGCTAAATAATGAGGAGGAAACGAGATCAGCCGTCAGGGTCATCGGGGTTGGACCCTCAGTCCCGTCTCATCTCACGGCTGCTCAGCTGCTCCTGTCATCCATATTTGCAGCCTCAGTGGACAATTTCCTGAGCCGCAGGCCCTCTCAGTGCTCGCAACAACACATAGATCAAGTGAATTAATTCTGCTTTAATGGCAGCATTCTGGAGATCTAGGTCATGCAGTCATGGCTCTGTTTTTTTTGTTGTTGTTGTTTTTTTGTGGTCACCTAAAGTCATGCATGTCAACATACTCCTATCCTCCTGCAAAATCTGACCTTGACTTTCCCAGGTGATTTTCCACAGTTCTGTGTGTGTGTGTGTGTGTGTGTGTGTGTGTGAGCCTGCTGTGACTGAGAGTGTGCCTGCAGGCGTCTGTGGACATGGATGTGTGAGTGTGTGTGTGTGTCTACATGTGTATGAGTGTTTTATTTGTAGGTAGCATCGGTAGAATGAGATGTGCTATGAAAAAGAATGAGCCGCTGTCTATACATAGGGCTTGCCTGCAGCTATGTGTGCATGAAACAGAAGAAAAGGAGATAGAGAGCACAGGAGTGGATGTGGGAGGGTGAGAAGCAGGGGGAGGATGACAGAGAAGGGAGGGTGGGAGGGAGGGGAGAGGGGGGGAGGGAGGAGGCGGTGAGGGGACTGTGACGCAAGCTAATCGGCTCTGCTCGCTACTGATTGGCCACAGTGGCTGCCAGTCAGGAGAGCTGGGAGTCAGGCACTGCTAGGAGAGCAGATTATGAAGCGGAGCTCATCCAGCGGCAGTCTCCTTTCATTGTCTCAATGGCTGCACACGCATTCCTCCTCTGCTCCCTCGCCTTGCTGTCTGCCCTCAGCCGGCCTGGGCTCGCCTTCTCTGAGGACGAGTTTCTGCCGGGTCTCACCTATGAAGAAGTGCCTAAAATCCTGGACAGAAGGTAAATCCATCCTCTCTATGGCTGTGAACAGAGGAGGGGTGTAGAGGAGGAGGGGGAGGGGGGTATGGGGAGATGCATGCGGGGATGCTGGCATGCTGATGTGTTCTCTGAGGGTCTCGCTTTCTCTCCTCTGCCTCCCTTCCCGTCTCCCCCACTGCCACCTTGGTTGTATCACAAAGGGTGAACGCTGGCAGTGTTGGTGCAACAGAGAGAGAGAGAGAGAGAGCTGAGCTGCGAGGCTTTGTTTGTCTCGGTCTTGGGGACTGCATCAGACGCTGCTCATCGATCACGGATGGGGCTGTTGTCTCTGCACAGTAGTGTTGGTCTGGTAGAAGGGAGCTAAATAAGGCTGGGGCAGTGGGCCTGCAGGAGAGAGGTAAGGAGAGAGGAGAGAAGAGGGGGAGCAGCACAGAGGGAAGGTAAACAAGGATGGGACAGGGAGGAGGAAAGGATGCATCAGGGACGGTCTGTTGGGGTCTGTTTACCGATGCAGTCATTGAGAGAGAGAGGGAGGGAGGAAGAGAGAGAGGAAGAGTGGAGAAGGGAATTCTAGCCGGCCATGTCTGCATAACACACATGCAGTCCTGCAGGTCAAACCTGGATAAAATATTCAGAGCACAAACCTGGAGGCACTCACAACAGTGTCACAGGGACGGGACTGAGTCGGCAAGCAGGGCCTTCGCTAGCAGCAGCTCTCGTCTGCTTATAGAGACATCAAATCAATAACACTGTGCCAAAAAGGCTTTTGAAACTATGCCATGCACCATGGCTCACACAGTCCTCTATAGCGCAAACGCTTGAAACCATAATATGCTGCATTTTCTGACACAATGCTTTTTAACTATTGTTCATGACTTGCTGTTGGACAGAAAGAAGGCCAGTAATTCACTGGGAGAATGGAAGATTATTACTGCCATGCTTTCATTAATTGCACAAACAATCTTATCTCGACACATGTTTGCAAGTGCAGGGCAGATAACTTGGATTTAGAATTCAATGTACGGAGACTCATGGGACTGCTCTTGTTCCAGCTCAATCTGTCGTTCACCAAACCCTGACAGATCCCTATCTTAACTTTTCACCGCAGTCTCTCCGACAGAGAACAGCAAAATTAATTTCTCCTGGGGTTTTCTAGCTTATTCCCCGGATCTAACTTTGTATGTAACTCTCCAACATTTGCAGTCTCCGGTCATAGAGCTCTGACAAACTCCAAGATGTAATTATATTGTAATCTTTTATTGTAAAGGCCTTGTAGGGTGCATACCATAGGACAGATATAAGGAAAGATGTGTGTGTTAGGATGCCCTACTGCCAGTAATGGCTTGCAGGGAGATAATGAAGAGAAAATGTCCCCTATGCCCCTTGTGGTATAGTCAATTTGCGGAACTATGACAAATATGGAACTGCCCTATGATTGATAAGAGCTTTGCAAAGTTATTAAAAATACCAGCTAGAAATGAACCATTCACCATCATCCAAATACTTGCTTGGGAAGTATGTTAGAAGTACATTTTAGAAATGTTTTCACTTTTCCCTGTTTAAAACAAAATTGCAGTTCAAAAGTGCAATCATCTCCATTGTAGCATCAATTCTTGAATAATTCAACCATTATATATTTCTGCTGAAAATGATCCAGAAGTGGATACTAAATTAATTTTGGAAATAACTTCTTCACTCTTCCGGACTGAGCCAATCAGTAACGCAGGCAAAGATATAGAATGAGATTAAAACTACTGCAAGAAGAGATTTTGCAGCTGTAATTTATGATTGTTTGCAAAAGGAAACAAACAAACAAATAAACTGTTGATGCTGTTGTAAGCTTTTTTCAGAGCAGAAATAATTAGATCTCACACAAAGCTGGTCACAGATTTTGTAATACTTTTAGCATGAAGGTGTAAGGTTGTGCATTAACAAAGTTTTAAACAAGTCACGTGTATTAATTACATCAAAATCCCCATTCAATTACAAATGTGTTTAGTTCACCCGGCCCAGTAAATTTCTCAAACAATTACACAATTAGATATGACCCAATTGCTGGAGCCTGCTACAGCTCACTCAAATTACATTATATCATTCCCACCAACTCGTGAAAAATGGCCACTGATGCATTTATAAAGACTGAATGAGGTCAGCACAATTAGAACAGATCAGCACAAGATATGTGCATCTTTCCATACACTCTCTAGCTGCCACTTAATTGTACATTTCTGAATATAAAACACTGAACCGGTAAAAGATGCTTCAGAGCCGTCTGTTACTGTTTGTTGAGCTGCAGTGTAACACAACACAGTGTCAAGTTTTATATAAAAAAAAAGTTTAAAAGATGTATCCATCACAGTGTCAACATGTGCTTTAATGTATCTCAAAACTGTTAAACACTGACAAAGAGATCCTGATAGCCACAGATTAGAGGTCAAATTATTGGATTTCCAGTGGAAGACTGATCACTGATCCCCGTCACAGAAAGATTAAAAGGTTAAAAGACCACCAGCTAATTTTCACAATATCATAAGATCAAGTCAAAGGTGAATTATCTAGAGCAGAAATGTGTTTTGGATCCCCTGTTGGAACATGCATGACGTTAGACGTCCACACCAGCACCACGGTGTCTGATCTCAGAGGCGTAGGGACATTTAGACAACTCTAACACGTGACCGAGGTCAAATCAAAGCTACAGTGAAATTGCAGCATGGCTCTGAGCGGCATTTTAGTCGACTCCTAAAGCTTAATCTGCACTAATAAATCTAATAATCTAATAATAGGCCAGCAGCGGCACAGTGTTGGATTAAGTGACGTTTCCCTGTCGTGTCAGGGACACAATAGTTGACCCCAAACATTAAGTGCTTTCGAATGAATGAAATTAGAATACATTTGACATATATCCCCAACATAATAGTGAGATTAACATAACTTTGCAAACGTAGTTCACTCTGTAGACTACACTGGGAAATACTATCGTAGCTGGGGCTGAAATTTCATGGACGCAAAATATAAGGAAATATGAGTAAAAGAACACGTCAATGATACTTTTAATACACATTACAACGGTTTGAGTCTGAGAAACCATATCTAATGGCTGAAGGTCCACATTCCATTGCTAGACATTACCTTATGTGTTCTTCTCGTATGTTTCATGAAAATAGAAGTTTACAATGAGCTAAACCAACCACACTTCACTCAACAATATCAGCAGTACTCCCCAGTACTGTTTCCCTGTAGTGGGATATAGAGGCTTGGATGGGCTGATCCTGGTTTACGGAGAGTCTCAGTGGCTCAGCACTCTGTGGTAGCAGAGGAGACGAGGATTTGTTTACAAGTTTGTGGAGCAGGCACCACACCTTCCCTCCGCTCAGCAGCAGATGCACACATGAGGCACGATAATCAGCTATCCATCTATGGACTTGAATAAAGATGTCCAGAGAACGTAGCGTATTGACCGAGATACCATCAGTAGCATAAATCATTCCCATTGTTGTTAATATTTAAAAGCCAGACACTTACTTATCTAAAAATAACTGTATCATAATGGACTAATGATCATCGTGGTGTAATCAATCTTGTAGTTTGGACATATGTTAAGTGGAAGTGCATATTTGTACACTTGCATGCACACATATTCATGGGCATGCAGAGGGAGCGAGGTGAGCCAAGGAGTGGCTCTGGCATGGCTTTGATTATATAAAGGCCCTGTTCAGCACCCAGGCACCGTGTGACAGGCTGAGCCAATGATGAGGCCGCAGCAGTCCTGGGTTGCTGACCTCGCGAAACTGGCACAGGAACAAACGGCTGGGCTTTAGTTAGCACTCACGCTCGCTCAGACTCCTCTGGCTCCTTCCAGCCAGCTGGGGCCTAGGTGCAGAGGAAGGAGTGCATATCCACTTGTGTTTGGGATGGGCTGGGGGCATATGCAGCTTGTTTACAATGGCACAAATAGTTGTTAATCCCTGTCTGTAGCTGCGCAGGGTTTACATGAATTCATAATCAGATATGACATTCAGATAACTGGGGAGATTTTTTTTAACTTCACGTTGTAAGGATTCAGTGCATGTCAGTGCAGGTGATAAGTGAGCAGCGTCCAGGTTCCTCGGTGTCAGCCACAACTACAAGCTGCCAAAGGCATAGTGCTATTGGCAGCTCCTTGATACACAAACATGCTGCATTCACCTGGGCAAATGTAAATATTTGGATTTACTATATAAGTAAACTGTCATATTGTTGCAACATGTCCTGGGAAGTCTCTGATTTAGCCTATCACCATGCAGAATATTAAGGAGCTCATATACAGGAAATTGCAGCATAGTCCCTCCCTGCTGATCACTTACTCACTCACATTCTGTAGATATTATCATTCACTTATCGGTTCTGGACTGAAGATTAATTCAATTCGATTTCATTTATTGGAAAAAAATCCCACACAATTACTCTACAGCTGTGTGATAGATGACCTGAAACAAAGTCAAACTCAAAGGCGTCCACTGAAAGAGTAGCCTGCATCTTCATTGTGAAGCCTGTGTATGAAACCCTCTCATAAACGCTGTGCTTTACTCACTCAATTGACAATTACAAAATCGAATGTTCTAGCAGTACAAAAGTGACATCAGCATGAGCATCATATTGTTATACTGGTAGAAGCCCAATATAATCAATTATATGAATACAGGTCAAAGAAACCAGTTTATTAAAGAAAGTAAGCTTTTTTGGCAGGGGCATACCAGGTACACACATTTAACTAAATGACATTAAACTGCTCCATTTGTAATTAGCTAGACTAC
Source organism: Chelidonichthys spinosus (assembly GCA_029853015.1). Classification (NCBI taxonomy): domain Eukaryota; kingdom Metazoa; phylum Chordata; class Actinopteri; order Perciformes; family Triglidae; genus Chelidonichthys; species Chelidonichthys spinosus. The sequence continues at coordinate 22,939,311 of CM056829.1, read as the reverse complement.
AATGGTCAATGGTCACATACCTGGATGGGTGTACATGCAGTTATGATTTTGGAAGTCAGTTCAGATGTATTAATTAGTACTTGAACTGTCCATAATGCTGCAGGCTCAGACATCATGCCTTAATCTCTTCATCTTGTTCAGGACCTGTGTCTCTCCATTTTTGGGCTCCAATGGACCTGGCCTGTGTTCACCACTAATCCAAATCCATCTGGCACTAAACTACACAATATTGTCCAGGTGGAAAGTGCACCAGACGGGTAGATAACCACTCCAGGCTGCTGGAACTGATATGTCTGAGAACCTCAATACGTAACTTCCAGTGCGATCAGAAACACCAATTTCATCTGTTAGCCTAAGTCTGCTCACCTTGTTTTCACCTTTAATTACATGATCCTGTCCTTGACCAATACGTAATTTGAAAAAAAAAAAAAAAAAAAAAACCCGGCTAGAATGGACGAGAGGGATGCATAATCTCCATGCATGCACAATGCATCCATGGCATGAACAAGCCAACAACATGGCAATGTGGGACATCAGGGAAATCAGTCATCAGTAAGATCAATATGTCCTTGAAACTGGCCACAATCCAGTCCAACAGTTTGATATTTAGAGCATGAAATCAAAGTGAAAAATGCAAATGTTGTAAAATACATAGCCCCACCCTCCCCTTATTGTGAAATGAAGAATTTCAGAAAACATAATTTTAATTAGAACATAATCTTCAATGAAGCCTGTTAATGTCACAAATTGTGATTAAACGTACTTTTTCTCTCAAATCATACAACAGTACCCTCTGGCTCTGGAAGTAAGAAGTAATGTAGAATAAATAGAGGTATTTGAGCAGTTGAATTGTCATTTCCAAACTCCTTTTGTTGCTAAATGTAGGATGGAATTGTTTGATCATGTAATTAGAGAAAATCAGTTCCATAAACATAGTGTGAACAGTCCTTGACAACAGTACTCAGAGCTGTAGACTGCCTTTTGTGTGTTATGTATTCAGGTCATCCTCAGTCTGTCTTGTGTATCTAATAAAAAAAGGCCTTCCCTACAAGATCACAGCGTTACTATCCATATCAATCACAGATGAAGGTCTTCACAGATGTTGCTTTTGTTGTGTTGCAATTCATAAAGTCATCTGAAATAGTGACCAAAGCTGATGAACAGACGGAAGCAATGCCTGCAGTGACATGACACAAAAGACATGGTGGTTTTCATGTCCAACCACGCACAGGTTTAAGGGTTTACCATTAACAAGTTCTGTATAATTGGCTATTGTGAGGAGATTAGCGAGCAGCCCAGATGTTCACTAAGAACAGGCTAGGGAAGACTACACTATCAGAGCATTGGGTAGACCATCACAACAAAGGAGACAAGTCATCGTCCTTCAGTAAGCCCATTGCTGCCGTATGACGTCTTTGATTAGACAGTTAAAAGGATCAGGATAAACTTGGAGAAGTCAAAGGTTATACAGGGTTTAGTTAGACTGAGAGGAGGACAGCTAGGGCAAACACGTGACGGAAAAGGAGATGGCTTGTCCGCTGTCACTTGTGAACTATGTAGGTCAGTCCCACTTCAAAGGTTGGTCAATTAGCAATGGCAATATACCACACAGTATTACATTCCTGCAAAACCTTTATATGTCATAGATTTTGCAAAATGTGCAATTTAATATGTCTGTAAATCACAATGTTTTTTCATGATAGTCATTTTCATACATAGTCAATACAACAATATACTTGTATGGCAGTAGTGGCAAATTACCGGTATAGTATGTAATTTGGGTATGTGGCATTAAGGTTTAAGTATAAGGTTTTTATAATGTATCTAACAAAACAGACATTATTTAGTAGCACCGAATTACACTAATAATGTGTGTGTGAAAAATCAATCAAACTGATTGTATATGTTTATAGCATTCACTTTACAACATATAACATAAGATGTATAGCCTATATATTACCAGCCTGCAAAGCTGCTTTCGTCCCTGCGTTTGCTGCAGCTGCATCGATAGACAATGAACTTTCCTGTTGAAGGGAAAATGCTTAATAAGCATCTTGTACATTATGGAGCATTATCCCCCCCAAAAAAGAAAGAAAAGAAAGAAAGAAAAACCTTTCCCTGCATCCTGTGATCTCAAGACCTTGTTGTGTCTTCTGTCTTTTCCACAGCAAAGAGAACCCCAAACAAGCAACAAGAGTCACATCAAGTAAGTAACAAATCTGGTGTGACACAGGGCCTCATTCAATCAAACCTGCCATGTAAATGTGTTTGACGCTGATGTGTTGGATAGATAGTACTGACTAGCACATTTCAACGTTAACGCTGGAGACATCTTTGCTATATAAACGGATTTTGGAGTGTTGCTTGTGTGTGATCCACGCACCTCATTGACGATTCAGATGCGTTATATTTAGGCTCTGTGACAAAAAAGGCTGAAAAAAGAATGCAGACATTCCTTTAAAGGATGTGATTGCAAATCCTATGTTGCTGGAACAAGATGAACAGTATTTGTAAACACAGAACAATACTAGCGTAACTGTGAAATAAACTGCTGATGAGTCACTGCGATGACGCAAAGCAACTGGAAATAGATAGGAGCCTGAGCATCGAGGTGTACGCAGGATCTCTCCGTGCTTCTGTGTGTAAGTGTGTGAAATCAGGCTGAACTTTTATGGTTGTGGTGCAATCTGCATTGCAGTATGGCAATCAGCGTAATGTGTGTACTGATACTGAATCGTTCACGGTGCAGTAATGTGTGTATGTGTTTTTCAGGTCAAGATGGTGGTTACGGCTTAGATAGTGAAGAGGTTATTTTGACGCCTGAAGATGAAAACCCACTCCGGAGAATACTGCAGGTACAGACACTCTCTCCCTTCTCCCCTCACTATCTCCACCATCAGCCCTGTCTCTTTTCCTGTGCACAGAACACAGAAACACACTGGGGCGCACGCAAACAAAACAGAGTATACTCACTCAGCCACACACTGTTTGACCTTGGATGAGGGAATAGTGTTGTCTCACATTCACCAGAGGTAAAACATCCGTGCCGCCTACACACATAGGACCACTCTGACTGAAAAAACATTGCAAGCGCTGTATCTGCTGATGCATCCATGCACCGATTCCTTGAGGTAACCTCTCCTAAACTACCGCATGTTGTACTGTAGCGTTTCAAATGTTTAATGCCACGCATTTCCAGGTATGATTCAAATACTTTACGTTAACCAAACAAACAAAAAATAATCACTTCATGGCCACTGTGACTGCCACTTAATATAGTGTACAATAGTACTGGATTAGCCCAAATTCTCTCCAAAGAGATGTTGCTTTTGAACAAAGAGATTAAAAAACTAGAGGGGGCTGTTTATCTGCCCAATGCAGATATGCAGTCTCACTGCTAACACACTATCATATGCAAATTCAGAAAGCTCCAGTCGTCGAAGGAGAAGACAACGCTGCTCCATCCTCATTTGAGATTCAGTGGTGTTTGGAACACTAAACCTTTTATGGTCAGAATGACAAGCTTAAATTGCACTTTTAATAAAAAAAATTAAAATATGTAGATCCTCAAAAAGGGATGTACAGATACCAAGCAAATTAGTTTTTCAATATATTAGCAAACAATAGCTACAAGGTGGTGATAGATCACATGTTGTAGAACAACAATCAGAGTGAAGTGGCTGCTTATATTGAAGAGTGGGAGAAATAAATGAATGGACACTGTTGCTTTGTCCTTGTTCTGCATTAAGCTAAATTCCTATCAGTTTCTGGTTTACGCATGTTGGCCTTTTGAGGGCAACTTCCAGGTGATAAACAGCTTGATACGTTTGGGTCTTTGTGTTGCTAGATACTTTTATTCAAGGACGAGCAGGATCAGCAAAACCTTTAGGGCATACACCTTTTGTGGGCCACTTCCAGCCCGACAACTGGGGCACAGTTTATGAGTGTGTGTCTGAATAAAAATCTGATCGCCCTCTCGAGGACAATCAAAGAATGTGAAACTACTTCTGCCCCAATTTGGCAGCCAGTTTACTGCAGTTTCTTTATTTGTCCCCTGCTTAATCCCTCTCTTCATATGTTTACAGCCTTTTAACTGGCATCAGCCAGGGATGTCTCACAGCAAGAGGAAGCTGCTCCAGTCTCTGTTGGGGCCGTATGGTCCGTTAAGTGTGTCTTACAATGGGAAGACCTGTATTTTGTTCAAGGCAAAGCGCCTGGCAATCCGCTACAGGAACCATACCTTTATTGACCTGACTGAGAAGGTCTTCAACACCAACACACCTGTGGACACTAAAGGCTCCATTTGCACCAAGGAGAAAGCTACGTAAGTCAACGCTGTGGATAGACAAGGGCTGAAGTCCAACATGTGTTCCAGGAATTTGTTTTGGTTTTTAGTGATTTGTTGCACTATTTACAAGACAGATGAGTCAAATATAACAAAACATATACAGCCAAGCATTGGTTTGATGCTTCTTCAAATCAATTCAATTTATATGACAAGTATTTGACAAGGGTAAATACTTACTATAGTCTACTTTTAATTTAATTTAAATTATCTAAGGAAATCAGAGAATACACTGTATTGGGAAGACATCGATAAGTTTAATATTCACTTTGGTCAGTTGAGAATTCCTCTGAGTTACTGTGTTAAATCAGACATTTCTTTATTTTTTGGTTTCATTTTACTGCAGGCTTTCCTTGAGGTTTGGTGATGTGGAGGACTTGCGAGGTCTAGTAATCAGGTAAAAAGCACATGCTTACAACCAATATTTTTATCTAAACATTTAATTCATGCACAACATAACAACATGTACACTATGCATGCATCTAACTGCACTGTTTCTTCCACCAGGCTTCAGATGTCAAACACTTTTTATGAAGCAGCTGGTCAAAATTGGTTCACACTAGACAGTGTTCACATCCACTACAACTGGACCCAGGAGGCCACGTTCAATGCCAGTGAGGTCTACGCTCCGGCTACTTCGTCTTACCATTGCCAACACGTCAGCAGCCTGCACAAATATGACACCCTGCTAGTGCCCAGCTCCCACACTGACACATCCGCTAACTGGCACATCACTTTCACTGATTTCCAGGTACACTATTGCACAAGGGGCGCAAGCATTGTTGTGTAACTCTGCTAGATATGTCTGCACATTGTTATGTGAACGTCTTCCCCACCGTTTCCTTCGTGGGTGCATTTGTCTGTATGTTTGCGAGCCATTTCCTTTTTTATACCACCTATTTGGCTGTCAGTCCATCCGTTAGTTTGTTTATCGTCTTTTTGGTAGTGTGTCAATCTGTCTGTACACAGTTTGTTTAGCCATCTGCTACTGTCTCAACCTGTCCATCTGCCCAGTGTCTATGTGACTGGTAAGCCCAGTAAGAGCCAGTTGTCCTCTTTAGTTTAGCCTAATCTCATCTTTCCGCCTTGTCTCTGTGCTCTTCCAGATCCAGGCCTTCAATGTGCAGTCGGACAAGTTTGCGTCAGCCAGTGACTGTGCCACTTTCCTGACACCAGCCATCTTGATGGGCTTGGTGACATCTTTGATCCTGCTCCTCGTCTTAGCCTATGCCCTGCACATGGTGGTACACCTCAAGCACATCGACCGCTACGAGGAGCACAAAGCCACTGTGTATTTTCCCCGCAGTCCGGAAGCCGAGTTGCCAGACAAGAACAGCCTGTGAAGGAAAAAGGAGAGCTGGAGAACGACAGGGGGAGAGAGAAAGCTGAGAAGCAAGGCCGAGGGGAGAGCAAGTGAATATGAGAGTGAAAAAGTATCCTCCACAGAATAATTGTTCAACAAAATGACAACTTTGCCTGTTCATATGAAAACCTTGTATGTCTTAACTACTTTAAGTAAATGCAGACCGTGGTTGGATACTTTTTCTTCTTATGTCATTGACCTGCATCGAAGCATCCACATTTTGAATAAGGCCTTTGGATGTTCAAGCCTCTCCCGGAGAGATAATTCATGATCCTGATGTCAAAGGTCAAGGACAGTCCTGGGGCCCTGAAGGGTAAGAGCATAAATAGGCCTTTACCCCAGTCAGCCATTAAAACCACAGACGGCTAGCAACTGTAGCTAATACAGCTAACATCAAATGCTGATTATATGTATGTATTACATGGCTCACAAGTGTCATATTACAAGCTTCCATCACACACATTGTCTTTCCAGCTTTCATTACAGTGTACTTTGTCTAATACCGCTGCAAGAAATATATACTTCAAACAGGCAGTTTTATAGCTGGAATAGCCGTATTAGCTGCGTGCCATAAAAGACTGGTCTATCTGGGCTAGCACAGTGTTTCCTAATAATAAGGATTACAGAGAGTCTTGCATGAGTTGCAGCTTAAAATAATCAAATATGGCACAAAGTAGAAGGAGCTTGAAAAGCTTTTGAGTGTAAGCGAAGAGAAATATTCGGAACCACTGGTCTAGCATCTGGCTGGAGGGAATGGACCAGCACTGCTGGCCCTTCAGGGCCTCTGGAGTCTCTCACCCCACCCCTGAACAAGACTGCTGCTTGGGACTTAACTGTAAAATGGCCTTTTACAGATCAGCCAGACAAAGGGGGATTCTACAAACTAGCACAACATTGGTTGGTTGTCGAAAGCACTGACAACAAACTATTAAAGACTACACAAGGAACTATGCTGCACAAGACTGCCCATTGGAAGGGCATGGCAGGAAAGCGGGTCTTGCAATGACTTGCCTCTCTGAGAGTCAAGCGTTTGGACAAGGGAGGACATGGTTCCTCCATCCACACCACTGGATTTGACTGCCAAAGTGAAGCTACAAAGGAGTTGCCATGAAATATGATGAGAGATGGAAAGAGACAATGTGAAAATGAGAGCTAACCATTACAGCTATGTACAAAACAAAAACACATACATGTACAGAAGCGTTACTCTGCGGAGGTCTTTTTTTATATACAATGTAATCATGAAATACTATTAGGTACAGGATGACTATGCTATTCCTCATAACCAAAAGGATATACAAAGCTGTAGATACATTAAGATCTCTATATGATCATAGCTGTTTACTATCTTCAAATGTTGCACAACTAATATAAATAGATACAAACATTGTGCTATGAGAATTGGTGAAAGTATCAATGCATATGATTTCTCTCTCTTTTTTTTTTTCTTTTCTTTTTTTTTTTTTTTACAAAGTATTAACATAACATACTGTCGGTCTATTTGTTTTAAGCTGGGCCAGACAATGTAAGGCCCAGTTTCATCCAACTGTAAATTACAGTACAAATTCCTACCATACGATACTATGGAATGCCGTCCATCCACCAGGACTTATAGATGCCATTATTATGCCAGAAGCCACACTAGCAGCAGTAACAGCATCAGTAAAGTCATTATTACTGATAAAAACACTCAGCATGACAGTGAATAGATATCTTAACATTCAATATGGCAGTTCTGTCAATCTGTAGCAGTGTGAAATGTGTTCTTTGGTCATTAATGTATCCTTCAAACTATGAAAAGAGCGGAGGCAGTTTGTCCAAGGACCAACTGATGTAGATTGAACAATAAATGATATTCAGAGGAAAAAAAATATTTTCACTGTTTCCTTGTTTAAATGATGAATTGGGTTGTATTGCATACAGGATGGGCTGCACGGTGGTGTAGTGGGTAGCACTCTCGCCTCACAGCAAGAGGGTCGGGTTCGATTCCCGGGTCGGCCCGGGTTCCTTCTGTGTGGAGTTTGCATGTAAGCGTGGGTTCTCTCCGGGTTCTCTCCGGGTTCTCTCCGGGTTCTCCGGACATGCAAGATGGGGATAGGTTCATTGATGACTCTAAATTGCCCGTATGTGTGAATGTGAGCGTGAATGGTTGTCTGTCTCTACATGTCGGCCCTGTGATAGACTGGTTACCTGTCCAGGGTGTACCTGCCTTCGCCCAATGACAGCTGGGATCGGCTCCAGCCCCCCGCGACCCTGAATACAGGATAAGCGGTAGACAATGGATGGATGCATACAGGATCCCTGCAATAGACCTGTCCAGGGTGTACCCCGCCTTCGCCTAATGTCAGCTGGGATCCAGCCCCCCCCACGACCCTGAAGCGGTAGACGATGGATGGATGGATGCATACAGGATCCCTGCAATAGACCTTTCCAGGGTGTACCCCGCCTTCGCCTAATGTCAGCTGGGATCCAGCCCCCCCCACAACCCTGAAGCGGTAGACGATGGATGGATGGATGCATACAGGATCACATAACTGTATTTTGCTATGTTTTTCCGTTTGGTAATGAAACAAATCTATTTCAATTGCATGATGCAGGCCTATTTCCCAATATGTTGATCATGTTGTTAATTGTTACTTAACCCACAGTTCTCCAACCTAGTGTCCAGGTATTATGCCAGCTAGGTCTTCCCTCCTAAGTACCATCTGCTCTTCCCTCTCACATTCTCTCGGACCTAAAATGTCATTACACTTGTACGTTGATGCATACTTCATAGGCTATAACCATCTGCAATGCAATCTCAAAAAACAGAGACATGATGACATCCCTCTTCTGCTGGTTATAGGCCTAATGCCGTCATTGAAGGGCTGTATTTAAGATCATACACAGTTTTAACAATATTTTATTTTCATATTTTTATTATCAAGGAGTTGAGTTTAAATTGCTTGTGTTACTCAAAAATGTAAAATAATGTTTGCCCAAGTAATAACTACTCTACTAATAATTTTGTTATGCTATAGTAGGCTATATGAGACATAGAGAATAATGACTGAAATGTTAATCATCAAATATTATTTTCAGCTGCAAGTTTGGATTTATTTCAAAATCAAAACTAGTTGGACCGAGTAAAATTAAAAATAAGACCACGCCAAAGTCATGAGTGGATTTTGAACTCCCAATCAATTGTCATTTCGTGAATAAATGCTTGTGTTCTAAAGCGACATCTAGTGGCTACAACTCATCCTAGCAAGTAGTACTCATGATACCTGGTAACCAGTAACGCGTTTTACTCATATGGTTACTTTTTCAGCAATGACAAGAGTAACGCGTAGAGTAAGGAATGCACACAATTTCAATTTGAAATTCAGAATTGCATTACATTCATTCAAGCAGCCCTTGCTGGGGTTTGTTTGTTTGCTTACTTACTAGGATTCAAGATTGTTCAGTTGACAGAGGACGGAAGTGAGCAGAGGTGGCAAAAAAGATAACAACGGGTAAGTTAACCCCTAATTGTCTTAGTATCCTCTTAGTTTCTGGTATGAATCAACTGAGCTTTGTAGAAAATGTAAAGAAGAACGAACCCCATAACTTCACTGTGAGAACAGGACAGTGCTTTCTTGCTAACGTTAGCCCAATTTGTGATCTCTGTAGCCTTCACTCTTATAAGCTTTCAATATGCAAACCATTGGGGCATGTTTATGTTGTATTTTTTAAAGAGGTATGGTAACCTCTCTCGTTGCCTCATTATATAGTAAGAGCCAGAAACATCTTGTATCAGTAGAATTAGCCACAGCTACTACTGGTGAAACATTACACCTTGAGGCAATTGCATGACGTCACTTGCTACCACTACAACTCATTGCAATACAGGTGAGACCAAGCCTTTTTATTACTTTTTTTGTGTTTAGTATACCCGGCCAGGTGCTATCGTTTATCTTTATGCCGGTACCGGTCCGGTTCTGCTCACACCACGAGTCTGAAGAGTGCAGCAGCTTATCAAAATACAGTGTCAACTTTCCGAGTTTTCAAAGTAGAAAGCGACATCGTGGTGGTTCAACGAGGTGGACGGTCATCAGAACAACATCAAGCATGTAGACAAAGAAGAGCGTAGCGGGGGCATGTGGTGAGGATTTTTGTGGCCTCCTTAAGGAGCAAGTCTTAGTCTACACTGTGCTGCACCGAGATGAGAGAGGGCAGCCTATATCAGCCACTATACGGCCTGCATTTTTTAATGTTTTTTTTTTTTCACTAAAGGGCGGGGTTTTGTGGGTTTGTGGCCGTTTTTGGTACTGCATGTCCTAATAGTCTGCTAATAAACATCACAGCAGGGCAACTCAATTGTGTTTTTACCATTTACCAAAGACTTACATGTGACTAAATGCTACTGATAAATTTAGCCTTAGTGGAACGCCTCTCTGCATATATTTCTAGTAAACATTCGAAAACTGTTGACAGAGGCCTAATATTTAGGATTTTTCCTATTAACAAGTGTGTCTTTGTACTAGAATTTTTACAGGACATTTGATGAAATGATACGGAATGACCCCTGAACATTCAACAATGTTTCCAATGAACCAGTCATCATCATAGATACAGGCAATGTATTTTCCTGGCTGGAAAATGTAGTTCTGTGTGATCTGACTGCAGGTGTTCTGCCTCCGGGTGTTCTGTATCAAAGTGTTCTGAATACCATTGTTCTCCTGCATCGGCATCTGTGAATATTATATCCTGTGATATTCTATTCATCGGTATCTTACTCTTGGAAATTGGTATAAAGCAATGATGCAATCATGTTCCACTGATCGTTTTGGCCGTGGTGTAACATCTCTCCAATTGTTACGTTTCCTCGTGTTTTTTAATTTCTTCTGCACTAACAAAGAAGAATGTAATGTTCTTAATGTTTTCTTTTGCCCATTGAAACATCTCCATTGGTGTCAGAATATGGTTTGCATATTGCTCTTGCTGCAAGTTGCTTGTTGCAGGCTGGTCTCTTTCATCGGGGATAAGGGGTTAATTTTTTTTTTTCAGGAATGGCCAGCAGTCTAAATATTTAAGTTATTTCCACTATTTTCATGCTTTATCATCACTAAATTCTCCCTGATCTACATTCCAGACTTCTGGAAAAAATTTCCAAAATGGTGCATTATGAAGAATAAAATTCATATTATGGAGCTTCATAGTCAAAGGTTTTATTTCATTAAAAAAAACAAATATGTATCTTTATCTGGTATAAATATCATTAGGATCAACAAGCACTCTGATCATAGCACTGTTGCTCTTAAGGTACTACTTTACTCAGATGAGGACCTAACACTTGTTCTATTTTTAGCTCTTACTTTATCGGCAATGATACGTTGTGGTTTCTTTGTTTCCTTCTTTTGACAAATGTACTTATTGTAAGTCACTTCGGACAAAAGCGTCTGCTAAATGACCTAAATGTAAATGTAAGTGCCCACATGGTCATTTGGGGGTCCAAATATGGGCTTCCAAAAGGGTCACCTCTGCCCGAAAGTGTTTTTGGACCCCCATAAAACCCCCACCAGTGGTACAATACACTTAAAATTCATTTTGGCAAGAGCAAAGTTCCCAAATATAACAAATAATCCTGTTTAGAATAAATATGATCATTAATTGTTGTTCTATTTCATCCTTACTGACCGCCAGAGGCAGTGCTTAACACTGGATATATTCTGTCTCGCGCATGCGCAGGCCGAGTATTAATATCAACAAAGTCACCTGTGACCTCGGATGGCCCCTGGCTCAGGTATAACCCAGTAAACATTTTGACGTCTATTTGACGTCTAATAAACGTCGGTCAGGCATGTTGATTCGACGTCTACCAGAGGTGCTGAAATGAACGTTTTTCTGACGTCGGTCCCATGACCGACGTCATTACGACGGCATCAATTCACGTCGTTTCGACGGCATATCAACCATTGTCAAAATACACATGTAATGTATTGCATTTAAAAATATGTTTACCTAAATCTAGTTTCAACTAGTGCCTTCATAACTGGCATTACCACATCCATACATTCTATGACAAGCACAGCTCTTGTGCTGTATACATGTGCAATTCTCAATGCTCTGATCTGCAACTATTTATATTAACTTATCAATTTCAGCAAAAAAAATCCTTAAAATGAAAAGAGGTCAAAAAGTCCAATAGACAACACCAGCAAATTTCACATTTGCCAACTTAAAATATCACAGGAATGGTGAAACTGGTCAAAACTTTCATAGTAAATAAACTCACCTGTGATGAAGTTAAAAATACTCGAGTAATGTTCACCCATACTGTAAAATACAAGTAGTACATGGACTAATCTCAGGTAAAAAAAAAAAAAATACAGCATTCAGGACCATATATATATATATATATATATATATATACACAACGAGTTATCTATATATTGAAAAATTGAATAAAAAACGAACATGTATATTTGAACAAATGTTTTATTGACTTCCTTTTTATTGCAGTCCTGTGGGGGTCTGCCCCTTGCCCCCGCTCCTTGCTGGGTCTTGTTTAAGGTGGTTCTGAATCACACTCTATTTCTGCATCTGTGGCCTTTGGACTCCATCTCTTCACAGCAGCTGGAGAGAGGGCATAAGAAAAAAATAAACAATTTTACAGAGCGCCTATTCAGATGTTAAATGCACTTTATAGATGGCAAGAACAAAAAATTATAGAGCGAAAACCTTCTGCGCATGCTCCGTCTCTCCGTCCCGTTTTAGGCCTGGCATATGAACTTACAGCGTTTTCGGTGGATCCATCTAGATGCATAGACGGAGAAAAAATAACGTTTTCGCCCGTCTGGACGGCCCCTTAAAGTGTTATGGTTCTGTAACGATGCAAAACCGAGAGTTGCACAAATGTTCGGCTCAGTTTAGCATCGAGCACCTCACGTAGCCTGTGAGCTAACTCAGGGCTAGTTTCACATGGCAGCTAACTCGGCTGCTAGCCGCCGCTCGGGTACGGATAAAAGCAACAAAAAAACAGCTATCTGTAACAATACACGATGCAGCAACAAAATCAAAACTCTAACATGCAACTGATAAACGTATAATGTCTTACCAAACATGGTTTCATTTTGAATTACAGTACTTTTAGTAACTCACCTTTCACAGGCCTCCTCCTCGTCAACTGACGCTGCAAAGTTCTTCTTGCGCATGCGTAGGAAACCGCTAGGTGCGCTAACTACGCAAGGAAAAATAGTTCCTAGATGGATGCTAGAATCACAAACATTTTAGCCCACATTGCCAATATGATACTACATTATTTTCAAAATTCACGAACATATTTTCATTATTTCGCATAGGTTTTTTTTGCATTCGTGCGTCGTGTCGTTGAAACAACGTCTAAATGACGTTGGTCATTTCAGCCCCTCAGATAGACGTCAAATCAACCTGCCTGCCCTGCCTGTTTTTCAGACGTCCCGACATGATTGGATATCTGCATCTCGCACAGCAGTAGATAGAGGAAATCATTCTTGACAGTGTTTTTTCAGTTAAATATGTTTTCTTTAAGATCGTATTCCCCCTAATGTTATCATGTCGAAAAAAAGTCGAATTAAAGTCACGTCGTGATGCGACGTCGATTGGACGTCTTCATCTAGACGCAGGTCGAGCAAACGTTTTTCTGTCAGTGTTTATTCAGTTAAACCTCTCTAAAATGTATATTTAATAAGGTCATATTTGCCATGATATTATTTTATGATGTCGAAAAACAGTTGAATTAAAGTCACGTCGTGATGCGACGTCGATTGGACGTCTTGATCTAGACGATGGTCAAGAAAATGCTTACTGGGAAGTTCCGGTGTCATCAGCAAGATCGCTTCTCGCTTTGCAGGTTACCGCTTGTTACTGCGGTATCATTAGCTTTAGCTAAAGCCCTATATTATAGACTATTCGGCTCGTCGCTTGTAGCCTCGTGATCTGTAGATCGCAGTTGCGTATTCTTTGCCCTCCAAAGGCCGCGACAAGCTGTCCTTAGAGGAGGATCGGTGAGTACGGTCCGTTTGGCCTTGGCCGGGATGGACGGATCCTCCGATCATCACACATCACTACCTCCACCAGCCGGTAAGGTCAATTGGTTTATTGTGTTATGCTAGCGGGGGCTAGGAAATGTTAATATGGCGTCAGTGAAGTGAGTGCCCTCGCTCCCCTCTCCTTGCCCGTATCGTGTTTTGGCTTACTTCATGGTGTTTTTCCCTAATGAAGCAAGCTAACTTAATGTGGAGAAGACGGAGAGTATTTTCTGCTCTCCTCTCACTGTCTGGCAACAGAGCTGGCCCAGATGAAATCTCTCCCCCTGTCCCTCCGTTCTGATGCTCGTACAGAAACTGCTGTTTCACCCGAGCAAACATCCTGCCCCTCCAAAGCCCCTAAAGGCCGGGGGGGCAGGAATTGAAGTTTCGGGGCCGGCTGTCGGACATCTCTCCCAGCAGCAGCTTGACTGCTGGGCAGCGCAAACTCTGGATCCCTGGGTGCCCAGGATTACAAACTTCGGCCTCCTGCCTTTGGCCGGGTCAAGATGACCGTCATCCACGACCCGGCAAAAAACCTAGCCCTAGATCGGGCGTTATCCGCCCTCCTGACCAAAGGGGCAATCGAGCCGGTGGATCCCCGGCTTCAGCCCGGGGGGTTCTACTCGACTTACTTCCTGGTCACAAAGAAATGCGGCGGGCTTCAGCCAGTCCTCGATCTAAGGGGCCTCAAGAAGTTTCTAAAAGTCTTGCCATTCCACATGTTACGCACAGCAGATGTCCTTCATGCCGTCGCCGAAGGAGACTGGTTCACCTCAGTCGACTTGAAGGATGCCTATTTTCATGTTCCTATTGTGCCTCATCACAGAAAGTTTCTTCGTTTTGCTTTCCAAGGCCGTCACTTTCAGTTCAGGGTGCTCCCGTTTTGGGCTCTCCCTCTCCCCACGGGTATTCACCAGGGGCCTCATTTATAAAGCTTGCGTACGCCACTTTCCACGCAAAGGTTGTGATCTATAAAAACCAAACTTGACGGGAAAGTGTGCGTACCCGTAAGCAAACTCTGAGGCATGCGTACCGGTACGCACATTCTGGAGACTGGAGGGGAATCAGCGATACAGATGTCAGATTGTAGGAAGTAAACGTGAGAAGAACTATTATAGTTTTGATGACTCGCACACATTTAATTTCACTCCATATCATACGTTAGATCCACGTTAAGAGGAACTCAACTTCATAAACACCTTCTTTTAAAATCAAACCCGTATCTTACATCAAAATAATTTCGAAATATTGAATCAGCGCCGTCACCGCAGGAGGAGGAGACGGCCCGACTGCATGTAATACAGGATACAACAAATACCCTCCATTAGATCACTGCAGAACACAGCGGGAATAACTAAATAGTCTCCTTATTTACTGTGCATATGTCATCAACACACATACATACAGCCATTAAGCCATCGTATACTTGTTACACTTTATCTTCGTTTTTAAACCACCAGAGCGCAGAGGAAATGCGCTATAATGAGTGCCATGCTCGTGCGCGCTCAGTCGTGGAGCGTAGAGACTTTACCGAACTTCAGGAGGCAGACTCCACCACCCGGCAAAGGTGGTAGAGTCCCCAGCATGATGAGCCTCGGCCCCCTGCCCGACTGGAGGGGTATCAACAGGGCGCAAGAATCCATGAGGATGTCATGCTGCGTTTGTAATATAAGGAAGACAACAATGTTCATTTTAACATATGTTTTATTAATTGAAGTTGCAGGACGGCGTCAGTGTGCACCCGACCGCTTATGTGCCATGCGTCTGGGGTGCACTGCTGCTTTGCGCCGGACCCGGACGCTGTGCCGAGGGCCTGTTACCGTCACCCTCCTCACGTCACCCTCCTCTAAGCCCAACGCTGCAGACTCTGGAAGGACAGAAACGATTTAACGTTTTGTTTTATATATAATAAAAGTTTAAAATCTGTTTACCCTTATCCCTCTGGTCTCAGTCGCATCTGTCTCCCTCCTTTTCAGACACAATCCATGTCAAAGTCACATCAAAGTCAAACTTCCTCAAATACTCAAGCAATACATTAAAAACATGTTGGTAAAGGAGCAGAAAGATGTCATTTACCTTAAGATCACTGTCTGCTCCGTCCCACTGACGCCGTTGACTGCAGCAGCAATGTGTTGCCACCCGCACTGCGTCTTTTTATTCGTGATCCCACTGCTGTGGCCACTAATGAAAATTATTGTCCGGGCCTCCACCTCCCCAACAAGAGTCTCTTCTCTGTTTCTGAAAAGTTACGTTTCTTCGCTTTTTTCCTGGCCTGTCGCCGTGATTCAGCACACAGAAACGATTGCATGCCGGCTCATTAATATAGTAAAATGTGGGCGTGTACAGGGCGGGATTCAGGTACGCACACTTGTAGGTGATCCTGTGATTTATAAAAGGAACATTGCTTACAGCTTGCGTGCGCACAGTTTTATAAATCAGATTTTTTTTTGGCGCACGCAAACTTTGGCTTTTTGGCGTACATATACTTTTAGTAAGGATCCTACGCACAGTTTTATAAATGAGGCCCCAGGTGCGTCGCAGGGCTTGAAGATTCTACCATACCTGGACGATTGGCTAATTTATGCGCCGACCCGGCTTCAGGCTGCCGAGGACACGGCTCGCCTTCTCTCTCACGTGTCTCAGCTCGGTCTGAGGGTGCACTGGGAGAAGAGCTCTCTGATCGACTCACGGACCATAACCTTCATCGGTGTGGATCTGGACACAGTTACGATGGAGTTACCTTATTCCAAGGGGGCAAGTTGCTGCCCTACAGCCAGTTCCTTTGCCTCTTGGGCAAATTGGCGGCTGCCTCGACTGTCATTCCCCTGGGCTTGCTGTCACCACGCCCACTACAGAGATGATTAAACAGCTTCCACTTAGACGCCAAGTGGCACAGACACAGGAGGATCAGGGTGTCACAGCAGTGCCTGCATGCCCTATTGCCGTGGAGGGACGAGTCATCCTTCTATCACCATTAGAACAGAAGTTATGGGCTTCCAAAAATGCCAACAACTGAAATGCGAAATTCCAATGTGTGTCTGAAACCTCAGATTCCTTTGTTTGGTAACATAAGGCATATTTCCACCTCTTTTCAGCAAAATCTGAGAGGTACCATGTACATGGGTGTCTGAGTTGGCATGGAATGACCTTTATATGCAGTCTCTGGTTCCAGTTTATTCTGGGTCTTATATTGAATAGCACCTGGTCACACATGAAAACACCAAATGAGTTTTTTACAAATGGCTGTTACTTAGAATGGAATGTGTGAGTTGAGACCCATGGCCATGATCAATCTCTTTGATTGGGTTTTTTAAAAGTAAAAATCAGTTGATCAAGAGGTGAGACAGGACAGTATGTATCTGTTTATTGAATCAACTGAAGTGAAATTGATCAAAACTGTCGATAAATCTTCTACCAGTCATGCCATCGAGGCGTGACACCCTGATAGAAGTGACATCATCAGCACATGACGGGGATCTTCACAGCTTCCTCGAACAGACGTACTGTTTCCCGATACCACAATTCTCATCGTTGAAAAGATCTATTTTTAAAAGTTAACAAACAATTAAGGATACAGAGATTATTACAATCAGTAGCACAATTATTTTCGGGTAATAATATAAGAGATAAATGGTGCATACTTTTGTAGTTAATCGCCAGACAGTTTTCTAGGCCGCGAGAGTTGTTGGGCTCCCCAGGAGCCCAGCTGGCGAATTCAAACAGGCTGCCGTCACTCCACAGAAACACACCCTCCTGAAAGACAGTGTAACGGGTCAATCCAATCACAAAAAGGGTATTTCCCCATCATGTAGTTGAGTCTTTAATCGATGTGAGAACTACCAAATTCAAAACAATATATTCAAAATCAGGCTTGCAGGAGACGGTTGTCCTGTGGTTGCCGCCAGAGACGTTTCTTAATATAAGCGGATTATGAGTGCATAGGGCCCCCGCAGCCATGTGGAGGCTCATTGTTTATACCTTTTTAATATTATTTTCTGTAGATTTAACTTGCTTTGGTCAACTTGAGACGTTTGATTTGAACTTGAGAAGTTTTCACAAATAAAGTGTAACAGATTGATGCATCTCCACGGATCATCTTAAAGGTTTGACTGGATGTCTTGTTAAATCCCTCACCTTTGTTGCGTCCTGGCCTCCAATCCAAGTTCCAAAATTTACAACATTCACTGTCAGGATCATATCATTGATGAAGTCCAACACGCCTTGGTTAGGGATTGATGCCAGATTCCCACCAACGCTCATGCACATGCGCTAAAAAGAAAGTGTGAAGTGAAAAACAGAAAGGCAGTGAGTCTCATTGAGAGATGGAATGAGATAAAAACGTGAGTTTGGCTTCCTCTACTGGTTCTTTTAACAAGCGTGTTTAAAGCATACATACGTTATGAACAGAGATTATTATTCATATTGTTCCATCAAGTACCTCTGCATCAGCCCAGACCTTTGGACCACGGTAGTACTTGAAACAGTGATCTTCAAACTGAGTCCAACCAGAAGGGCAGGTCTTACAGACTTGGTCTTTGATGAGACAAACACAAAGATTCATTCATTTGTTTGAAATGGCAAAAATATGGCAGGAGAAGAATTAAAATAATATTTACTAATTACAAAACCTGAATGAAGATGGTCAAATGTATTCAAGTGTCTATTAATATACTACTCACTATCTTTGCATTCCTCTATGCCACACTGGTACCCTGGTAGAGTGACTATACTACCTCAGATATCTATCCCCAAATCAAGTATTTTTAGTACAACATTCCTCCTTTGTGTTACTATCCCTCCACTGCAGCTCAGGGAAAGGAAACTGGATCAAAACACAAACTTTGGAAGATATCCTCTTGATTTGTTCAACTCAGGCTGCTGAAACTAACAATTACTTTTGGATTAACTATCAATAAATAGTTGCACAGAAGGAGGGAAATTGACTTTGTCCCCATAACCCTAAAGTGAATTAGTTGAAGTGCCAGCTACTGTATTACGACCATCCACCTCCCTGCCTGTGAGAATTACCAACCTGATGCACCGGCCACCTGTGAACATAAAGAAAACATGACTTACATGTATTATTCACTACCTTACTCACTATTGCACTGGTTGTTACTGTAAAGACAAAATATGGATATTACATCATCAAACATCTTTCTAAACTAAATCTGTTAGTATGCATAATACGTACATTTGCTCCATTCTGCAGTCCAATGGTCAAACATAGGACCACAATGACATGAAGCCCTGAACCCATCTGTGAAAAGACAGTATATTTATGAAACACTAGAGATGAATGTTGTCATTATCAAAATGTGAACTTAAATTACCAAATTAAATGAACATGTTTTTTTTCTAACACCAATGTTACAGTTTGCATGTTTTACAGAAGACATAAATAACTAGATATTAAAAGGGAATTTTCCCTCGATGTGAAGATTAAATGTTATAATGGTATGAATCATAACAGCTGATGCTGCTGTGATGAAAGACAGGAACGAGAGCCTTACGTTGTTGTGATGAACAGCTGAGGTTGCACTTGCAGGAGTAGCAGCGAGCCGGCCGTCTTTGAGAGGGAAGCCTAGCATTTATAGATCTACTCTGGGTGTGCTTAGCAAACATATGCCAACGTGTTTCTCGGATTAAGTAATACTGTTTGATTATTGTAATTTATAACCAGTGATCTGTTGATTCAGACTTGAGAGAAAAAACCGACAATGCTCTTCAAATACAAAATATCCATCGGCATTTAGCTGTAAGCTGCAGCATATGCTACAGAAATTTGAATTAAGTCAGAGAGAGTATTTTTTATCTGGTCATTCATTTTTTACTTCACTTCCTAATGACATTAGGAACTGGTCACTGTCAAGCAGGCTGACAGTTTCAAATACTTGACCAGTAGACTCCATTTTGACCCACATACCAACATCCACAAAGGGTGCCAGCAAAGACACTCTGCCATTTGCAAACCCAATGGACTCTCTGTTGCCTCACTTCTGTTTCTGCTTTCCAAAAGAACTATTCAATCCATATTCTACTGCTCCCTGTTTCCCTCACCATGCTGTCTGGAGACAACAGGAGAGGTAGAGAAAGACAGGTAATCAGTCTATCACAGGGCCGAAATGTAGACACAGACAGGTAACCAGTCTATCACAGGGAGATATGTAGAGACAGACAGGTAACCAGTCTATCACAGGGCCGACATGTAGAGACAGACAGGTAACCAGTCTATCACAGGGCCGACATGTAGAGACAGACAGGTAACCAGTCTATCACAGGGAGACATGTAGAGACAGACAGGTAACCAGTCTATCACAGGGAGACATGTAGAGACAGACAGGTAACCAGTCTATCACAGGGCCGACATGTAGAGACAGACAGGTAACCAGTCTATCACAGGGCTGACATGTAGAGACAGACAGGTAACCAGTCTATCACAAGGCTGACATGTAGAGACAGACAGGTAACCAGTCTATCACAAGGCTGACATGTAGAGACAGACAGGTAACCAGTCTATCACAGGGCTGACATGTAGAGACAGACAGGTGTAGAAGAAATTGTGTTACCTTAGAATTCTTATTTGGTTTTGGTATAATGTTCCTTTCTCTCTAAACATCAAATGTCTTGCTGAGCTGCATTCATTGTATGTAAGCCTTGTCATGTTGATGAAAAGAACCTCTGGTCTGTCCCCCTTCCTGGACCGTCCCCGAAACACCTTCACCTCACATACTTGATCAAGGCCTTCATGAATGGCCCCTGTTGTGACACTATGTAGAAAGAACCCAGCTGTTCCGAGGGAAGTCACACCTTTATGTTGTCTCAGGAAGTCTCTTCCCCTCGGTGAGACGCGTATTGAATCTATGTAAATCCACTGTTTAGACCTGCCCCTTTGGTTCTGTATAAGTTGTCTCTTGCCTCACATCATTGCAGATTGGGCTGTGTGGCAACCGCGACATTGTCTTTTCTCCACTGTCAGTGATTAAACCTCATTTGAACCAGCCACTGAATTGGACCTGAAGAGTTTTCTTCCACACAGGTAACCAGTCTATCACAGGGCTGACATGTAGAGACAGACAGGTAACCAGTCTATCACAGGGCTGACATGTAGAGACAGACAGGTAACCAGTCTATCACAGGGAGACATGTAGAGACAGACAGGTAACCAGTCTATCACAGGGCTGACATGGAGAGACAGACAGGTAACCAGTCTATCACAGGGCTGACATGTAGAGACAGACAGGTAACCAGTCTATCACAGGGAGACATGTAGAGACAGACAGGTAACCAGTCTATCACAGGGCTGACATGTAGAGACAGACAGGTAACCAGTCTATCACAGGGAAAAGTATATGAAGAATATGATTCTGGACCAATTGATTGGATGAATGACTATCTTGATGAAGCAGTTGTTTCACGTGTTCAAAAAGGTGTTGATGTGCAAAGGGTGACAATTCCCCCCACATATCCCATGCAGCCTCCAGTCTCATCGATGGGAGCAAAACCCAAGATTAAAGGGCCACGTGAGACAGTCACAATGCATAAGCCCAACACTGGTCGTCAACAAACAATAAAGCATGACAATGAACTACATGATGTTATAAAAAGGCAGACGGATATAACAGAATTGCTTGTGAAACAACAACCGTCAACTCGTTTACCTCATCGTGATGTGCCTGTGTTTTGTGGCAACCCACTTGATTTCAGGTCTTTTTTGAAAGCATTTGAACATGTTATAGACTCAAAAACTGACAACAGTGCAGATAAACTTTTCTTCTTGGAGCAGTTTACAAAGGGTGAGCCACATGACCTGGTGAAAAGCTGCCAACATATGCCCTCTGGCTGGGGCTATAGAGAAGCGGTGCGCCTACTGGAGGACCGCTATGGAAACCCCCTTAAGATTGCAACAGTATTCATTGATAAATTGTTAAATTGGCCGCAGATTAAATCTGAAGATGCCCAATCCCTCCACAGCATAAATGCTTTGGGAGATGTTGAATATATGGAGGAACTGGATAACCTGGCCAACATGAGAGTGGTGGTTGCAAAACTCCCCTATAAAATGAGAGAAAAATGGAAAGCTGTGGCCTTTGACATCACAGAGACAAAGCAAAGCCGGGTAAGATTTGTGGATCTGGCAACCTCTGTGGACAAAGAGGCAAGAATAGCAAATGACCCCCTCTTTGGCGACCTGCATGGAATGGCAGGTGAAGGAAAAGAGAGAAAAATGCCTGTTGCTGCGAAAATGTCAAAGAAAGAAAATCCAAGAGGCAGTAGTTTTGCCACCAGTGTGTCATTGTGCAGTGAAGCTGTCAATACAAGCAACAGGCCCATCGCATCATGTAACAATGCTGCCCTCACCAGGCCATGCCTGTATTGCAGGAAAAATCATGCAAAGGCTGAGTGTCACCAAATCCTAGAAAAATCACACAAAGAGAAGCTGGACTTTTTACGAAAGAATGGCATATGTTTCGGCTGTCTATTGAGGGGGCATCTTAGCAAAAATTGTAGCAGAAGAATATGTCAGGTGTGCTCACAAAAACACCCAAGCTTGTTGCACATTCATAAAGATGGAAATGTTACAAAGCAAACTAACACAGGCTGTCAAACTGAATACACTGAAAATCAGCAAACAATTTCAAGTGCTCTCGTGGGTCTGGATGAGGAAGCGCCCCCCTTCACTGGGGCCGGAGACAGCTGCACTCTGGCAATTCTTCCAGTGCATGTCAGAGCAAAACTGGAGACAAAGATTCTGGAGACGTATGCATTCATCGATCCGGGGAGCTCCGGAACCTTTTGTACGGATGCACTGGCCAAACATCTTAACCTGCATGGTAAAGGAACAGAGATAGTTTTAAGCACCATGAACTCAACCAAGCGTGTAAAGGGCTGTCTTGTAAGAAACCTGTAAGTTGGTGGGATCAATGAGGACAAATATATAACTCTCTCAAAGTTGTTTGTCCAAAAGAGGACTCCAGTTGGAAAGAAAAACATTCCTCACCAAAAGGACATTAACAAGTGGTCTTACCTTAGGGATGTGAAATTACCAGATATCGATGCTGATGTAGGACTCCTTATTGGAAATGACACTCCTGAAGTTTTTGAGCCTCGGAGAGTGATTCACAGTCGCAACAATGGACCATATGCTGTCAAGACAATCCTGGGATGGACAGTTAACAGACCGATAAGGGCACATGTGGAAAGAGAACAGCAGGCTGTCACAGTTAACTGGATAGCAGTGGAAAACATAGAAAAGATGCTGTTGCAGCAGTACAGCATAGACTTTCCAGAACACTGCCGTGATGACAAACTGGAAATGTCAATTGAAGACAAAAGATTCATGGAATCAGTTTCAAAGTCCGTGGAATTCAAGGAGGGACACTACTACATTGAGCTACCAATGAAAGACGCAGAGATAAAGATGCCGAACAATCGAGAAGCAGCAATCCAGCGTGCACTCACCCTTAAGAAAAGACTGAGCAGGAATCCTGACTTTCATACAGAGTATTCCAACTGCATGGCAGACATGTTGAATAAAGGATATGCTGTCAAGCTCCCTGAAATGCAGTTAAAGACGCAGGAACGCACAGCTTGGTATATACCTCACCATGGTGTATACCATCCACGAAAGAAAAAGCTTTGCATTGTGTTTGACTGTGCTGCCAGTTACCAGGGGATGTCTCTCAACCAAAGGCTGCTCCAAGGCCTGGACTTAACTAACACACTCATGGTTGTGCTGACTCGATTCAGAGAAGAAAGTGTGGCCATGATGGCCGAAATAGAAGCCATGTACCACCAGGTGAGAGTCCCGGAGAAGGACACTGACCTCCTACGCTTTTTCTCCCAAGAGATGGCTGAGCACAGGGTAGTAGTTCATCTTTTCGGAGCCACCTCATCTGCCAGCTGCGCAAACTTTGCCTTGCAACAGGACAACAGGATAAGGTCATCACCAGAAGCTGTGGAAACAATAATGAGAAACGTTTATGTTGACGACTGCTTAAAGTCAGTTAGTAGTGAGAAGGCTGCCATTTAGTAGTGAGAAAGCTGCCATAGCATTATGAAAAGAGCTCACAACACTATGCGCCACTGGAGGCTTCAAACTGTCTAGATGGACGAGTAACAGCCGTGCCCTTTTGAAGTCGGTGCCGGAGAATGACAGAGCAAAAGTGGTGAAAGCATTGGACGTTGGCAAAGACGCCCTTCCCATAGAGAGAGCCTTGGGTGTATTGTGGTGTGAAAACTCAGACTCCTTTAAATTCAAGGTTTCTACAAAAGAGAAGCCATACACAAGAAGAGCAGTTCTTTCTACGGTCAGCTCCATATACGACCCTCTTGGATTTCTTGCCCCTGTCATGCTTCCTGCCAAATCCATTGGCAAAGGCTGTGCAACGAAAAAATTACCTGGGATGAAGAAATCCCTCAAAGCCTATTGCATGATTGGAGAAATTGGGTGTACCAATTGCCCCAAATATCCAACTTCCAAACAGCAAGGTGCATTAAGCCAAGGGATTTTGGTCCGATAGCCGCAGCCCAGCTCAATCACTTTTCAGACGCCAGTGAGAGTGGCTATGGGACAGTGTCATACCTGAAGCTGACAAATAAGAATGGCCATGTTTATTGCGCCTTTGTGATGGGCAAGGCTAGAGTAGCCCCGATGAAACAAACCACCATCCCACGATTAGAGCTTACTGCAGCGGCAATGGCTGTACACATAGATAAGGTGATGAAAAGGGAACTCCATTGGACCTCCAAGCCTCAGCTTTTTGGACAGATAGCACAGCTGTGCTAAGATACATCACAAATGAAGCATTGAGGCTGAAAACCTTTGTGGCTAATAGAGTAAATGTTATTAAGGAGGCCACAAGTGTGGAGCAGTGGAACTTTGTCCATACATCCGAGAACCCAGCTGATTGTGCCTCACAGTGGAGCAGTTCCTGGCCAACCAAACATGGCTGCATGCCTGCCTTCCTACAGAGTGCAAATGTGGGAGCAGTGGACAAGCCTCAATGCTTGAATCTTGGTGAGGATGATCCAGAGGTGAGAAAAACAATCTTGGCGTTTTCTGCAGTCGCTGAAGGCTTCTGTGCAGTGGAAAGGTTGATAGACTACTACTCCTTAAAACGGGCCATAGCCTGGATCCTGAGAATACGAGATCTGATTTCAAAGGCACACAAGGGAAGAAAAATAGTAAATTCTGCCTCCCCCCCCTCAAGGACCGCTGACTGTGGAAGAATTGAACAAAGCAGAAGTGGCGATTGTGCGGTACTGTCAGCATTGCAGCTTTCAGTCAGAATTATCAGCTCTGGAAAAAGGAAAGCAAGCGCCAAAAAGAAACAGACCCATCTATAGGTTGGATCCTTGGCTCCAGGATGGCCTGCTCAGAGTTGGTGGAAGATTACATAAATCCGCCCTGCCTGAAAGCTCAAAATATCCCATAATAATGCCGAAAGACATGCTACTTACTTGTTATTGCAAGACATTCATGAAAAAACTTGACATTCTGGCAGGAACTTCATGCTCTCTCGCCTTCGACAGCACTACTGGATACCTGCAGCAAACGCAGCAGTAAGAAAAGTTATATTTCATTGTGTGGTTTGCAGAAAATATCATGCAAGAGGTCAGGAGCAAAAAATGGCAGACTTGCCTGAAGATTGGCTGATTCCTGACAAACCTCCTTTCACACACATAGGGATGAATTATTTTGGGCCCATAGAGGTCAAAAGAGGTCGCACCATCATTAAAAGGTATGGTGTACTGTTTACCTGCTTAACGACACGTGCTCTTCACATCGAAGTCGCTTACAGCCTGGACACAAGCTCATGCATACATGCTATCCGACGCTTCATGTGTAGAAGAGGACAAGTGGATCTCATCCGATCCGATAATGGGACAAACCTAGTTGGAGCTGAGAGAGAGCTCAGAGCAGCTATGAGAGAAATGGATCAAGCCAAAATCAAAAACACTCTGGCCGAAAAAGGAATACAGTGGCTCTTCCACCCAACGGCTGGACCACACTTTGGTGGAATATGGGAGAGGCAAGTAAGGCTGGTGAAGAGAATATTAAAGTCAGTGCTGGGTGAACAAACTATGGACGATGAAGGCCTACAAACTCTGCTTTGTGAGGTGGAAGCAATTGTTAATGATAGGCCTATAACCACTACGTCGGATGATCCAGGTGACGTAGAGGCATTAACGCCAAGTCATTTGTTGCTACTTAAGAAAAAGCCACTGCTTCCCCCTGGTCTCTTCAGCAAGCATGATTGTTACTCCAGAAGGCGGTGGAAGCAAGCCCAGTATCTGGCCGATGTATTTTGGAGAAGATGGACAAAAGAGTATCTACCAAGCCTTCAAGAGCACCAAGAGTGGAACAGGATAAAAAGGAACCTCAAAGTTGGGGACATCGTCATGATAATGGATGAAAACTCGCCAAGAAATTCATGGTTACTAGGCAGAGTGGAGCAGACTACGCTGGATGCCAGAGGTCTTGTTCGTAGGGCACATGTCAAGACTAGGAGCGGCACCCTCGAAAGGCCCATCGACAAGCTCTGCCTCGTCTGTGAGACACTTGACTAATAACTATTGAAGCCTAATTGGTGGAGTTTCAGGGGCAGGTCCACACCTCAACAGCGCCAACTTCCGCATCTCTATAAATAGCCACCTGACCCTCTCCTCCACTTTGCTCTCGTATTCTGCACTCGCTCTTGTATCCTGCGCTCACTCTCGTATTCGTTCACTCTTGTGTTCGGCCAGAGACCAGAGCACATGACTTCGCCTCGAGCACAACCAAACTTTCGCATGAACAAACACCAGCTTTGGCTCACCTCGCAGCTTAACTCACCTCACCACGGATTTTGTCTCTCCATCCCCGTCCGCCGACGATCCTTTCCATCGAGATGGGGACCATAATCCACCAGAAGCCGACGCCACCTGCGTTCCCGAGACCCCGACTTCAGTGGCGCAAACAATGTCCAGGACGCAAGCGACTTCGAAGAAAACCAACTCCATCTCATCCACAGTCAGTGTTCCGCCTAGTTCATCCCTTCTCAACAGTCAAGACTACCATAGCTCGCCCGAATCCTCCATGTCTCCCAGCCCACCTCCTTCAGCAGCTAATAGAGGACGAGAAAACTCACGGACAGAACGTCGCAGTCGCCGGAATTCGCCGGAATTCGCCGACCCCTTCGCCTCCGAACATCACTCCAGCCTCCCGCCATCGTCCCGACAACACCGGCCGAACAACTCGCCGGTCGCAGCGTCACCACGCTCCAGCGAGATCCCCTGACCAGTCTCCATCTTCAGAAATTCCATCCATCCATCCATCCATCCATCCATCCATCCATCCATCCATCCATCCAAGATGCCAAAAGACGATCGATCGGACAATAAAGCAAACTCCACACTCGTGGCCGCTCGTTCCGTCAACACCAGGTCGCTTCCGGGTGACGTCATCACGCACACCCGTACAGGCCGTCGACGCTCTTCTTAAAGGGACAGTACTGGTACAATTTGCTTTCACTCTGTTCACTTTAGACTCGTACTTTTCACCAAACCCATATAAATCACCAGTCGTGCTCATTAGCACCGTGTGACTTTTCAAACCGTTTTGCACTAGTTTCGCATTCATTCCATTTAATCGTATATTATTTCAAATGTGTCTGCGTCATATTATACATCATTTGAAAGCTGCGAATCTCGTGAATCGAACGAAACAAGCCGTTTTAGGCTCACAGAAACGCATCAAAAGCAAACACAGCGTGCGCGCAAAAAAATAAAAATAAAATAAAATAAAAAATAAAATATAATTAAATAAATAAATAAATAAAAACCCGAATGCCTTAAGGACAACACTCAAACACGATTCATATTACATTTCCGTAAGTCCACGTCAGAGACAACTGACCAGTAAGACTCGGTTGCGTGAAAGTTGAACTTCCGTACGGGGCAGTCCCAGCCCAAGAAGATAAAATGTATCCAGCACCAGGAAACGAGGTTCATTCCGACCGAGATCTTGCGGGAGCCCTGCCATTCCGAGCCCAGGCCCGCCATACTTTACTGCGGCCTGAACAAATTCTATATTCATGAACTGAGGATTTTTCGGTTTATCCTTGGGCTTCCAACAAAAGAACCTGGGGCTAATAGTACCATCAAACACAGCCCTAAGAAAACAAGATTAGTAGCAAAAGCAGAGACAGAGATCTCTGTCTCTGCTTTTGCAGGATCGATCCTCTGCCAGATCAAACAACTCCAGAGTTTCCGCCACCACTTCTCGTCATCTCTACAATCCAGAGGAAGCGCCCAGACGGATTCCAGGACCCTCCAACTTCCATCAGGATTGTCATCATCAGCAAAAGCAACCTACAACCCCAAGGGCAAACGCCACAGCGCCCACCGCCATCCAGTTCCAGCCGTCACCGCAGCTAACCTTCACGGGGGCTCCTGGCACCGGGATGCCAGCGCCCCCCTCGCCGCTTTTCCAACAACCACAGCAGCCCATTTCAGCCGGGGCTCCTGGCACCAGGATGCCAGCGCCCCCCCGCTGTTTTTTCCAGCAACCATAGCAACTTGTTTCAGCCAGTCCCCCTGGCACCGGGACTAAAGCCCTCTGTTGGATCCTGTCCAACAATTCCATACGTTGTCCATCCTTCAGGTGATCTTCCATCATTCGCCCCCCCCCCCCCCCCCGTCATCACCACTTGCCTCTGGCCTGGCCACTCCGACTTCAGTCTTCTCCGACCTCGGAGTTACATCATCCGCAGAGAAAACAGAGGGCCCCTCCTCGCCAAACTGTCTGTGGCTCAACCTTCTCGCTAATCGGAACAGAATCACTTTCTTCTACGACGACCAACGGGCTCACCCATATGACATCCATCGGAAAATGGTTCGAAGCAGTACGGCCCTCAGAGCTTGCAAACGAATGCCAGGTTGCTTCCCCGTGCTCTTGAGATATACCCTATATTTGTCGCCGCCATCTTGCGGGGACACAAATGGTCCCGCAAGTCCATCCACATATACTCAGATATATACTCAGATACTCAGATATATACTCAGGGCCCGTTGACTCCACTTTATGATCAGTGGAAGGAAGCAGAACCTCCTTAAAATCCCATTAATTTTGTGAATGGTTTTCAGCATAGGCTGTCTGCAGCTGGAGAGCTGGCTAAACAAAACCTGTCACCCTGTCACGCCTGATCGCAGAAAGGCTACTCAACAGTGCCATGTGAATTTGTTAAAAACTTATTATAGAGAAAATAGGTTGCAGATTGAAGAAGTTACCCTATAATGTTTATAAAAATTTAGTTGGAAATCCGGGGTCCAGTCTCGACAAAAGTACACATGCAGACATTTGTGCTATTTTGTCCATTTAAACCAGAAATTCATGTAATGGTGTTGCGTACAACTCTGCTGCCGGCCAATTGACTCAGTGGATCATCTCCAAATTGTCAAGTCAAAATCGTTGCAATTAAACAATATCATCTTAATCAAACACATGAAGTTTGATCAAGAGAGGCGTATGCCCGGTCGCTTTTTACGAGCTGTATCCGTATGATTAATTCTGGGTCCGTTTCTCATGTTTTTTTACGAGCTGTATCCATATGATTAATTCTGGATCCGTTTCTCATGGTTTTTTTATGAGCTGTATCCGTATGATTATTAATTCTGGGGCCGTTTCTCTAATTTTTAAGTACTGAACATTTACCTGCGGCAGTAGAGGCTGATCTGTAACCATGTGTGAAATCAATTATTCAAATTAAAATAATTAAATGATAAGTAAACAGTAAAGTCACAGTCTTAGTCAGTAATAACGATGTTATTGAGTTTCTTTTTTGGACAACTTTATAATTATCTCTACATTTTAAAACAAATATCTGTACTTTCTACTCCTTACATTTTCAAAACAGGCGCGTCCCTTTCGTTTTAATGCATTTGAGAGGAATTATCGTTTTTTTCCTTATTGATATGATAGAAGATTCAGCTGGCCTTGCCTTTGACACCTCTGTATTTACCCTTCCATCTCAGTGTAGAAAACCAGTCGTTTGATAGTGTTGTATATTTGCAGGGCCTGTTGACGCTCCCCACAGATGCTGAAACGTAACCATGTATTCCTGTTTCCACCAGAGAGGGTTCACATTCTGGTTTTTCAGATCTGTCCCTTTCAATATCTTTTCATTGCCTGCTTCGTCAGGTTTTTGGTTCCCTGTCTGTTTCCAATTAGCTTTGTCATTAAAGCCTTTTGTTCTATTTCACCTCTCTGCCTGCTGTTTGCTTTCGTTACCTGTGAAATCTGATCATTTCAGCTTTTACAATCTGATGTGAGAGAATATAAAATCCAAACGTTTGAAGAATAATTAATAAACCATGAAATGATGTGACTCAAACATGATGTTGTCTTATACTAAGCACACCTGACTTTTTCAAAGGACACCACAGTGTACACAACTTGAGCTCAGTTTACACAAAACATCCCATTTTGACCCACGGAGACATTTAATTCAGCTGGAGATAATTGTTGTTACACCACTGAATGAAATGAAAAAATATAGTGTTCATAAGTCATTTTAGAGTTATTGTATTGAAGAAGAGTGAGTATACAGTTAACGCATGCAGTGGCAGTTGGTAACCCTAATTTGTAGCTCTATATCTTTGTTTGAAGAGATTTCTGGTTTTCCTTCATTCATTCCAATTACAATAATCAAACAATATCCTGTGATCAGAGAAAGACACGTTGCAGGTATCCGACTGAAAACAAGGCGGGTTTATAAACTCTGGATTTCCCTTTAAAGACGCCTTCACAGCCTCTACTGCTGCTACAGTGACCTCAGCTGATCATCACAACAAGGTAAGGCGTTCAATCCTGCCTTTCAACATACGCTGTTATGATTCATAAAAACAGAAAACAAGCTTTCATCCGTTCATTATTACATGTTCACAGTGTTCACTCAGAGGGAAAATCCCATTTTGGATGTAAAATCCTTCACAATGCCTCCTTTGTGTAGAACGTAGAACTGTTTTCTGTTCATGTTATTGTCCTATATCACCACATTGCTGTATGAAGAACTTTTGAAATAGACATTTGAATCTAGTAATTTAATTCAAATTTAGAAAATGTATATACTTTTTTATGCATTATTTCATCCATGTACTTTCCTTCACAGATGGCATCCAGTCTTCACTTCATCGTTGTCCTCTGTTTGACTGCTGGACTGTGGATCGACTCTAATGTAAGTGTTATGCATCCAACAACAGTCCTCACACACACAAACACCATGTTTCTAACATAGCTGATATAAGCAATCCAATTTAAACCAATAAACCAATCAATCAAATGAATGTTTCATTTATATTCTGCAATAAAACCAAACTTTCACTCTTCCTTCATCTTTCCAGGCAGCAGGTGAGACCCAACCTGTCGGTACTTGTCAGAATAGTGGAAGTGAAATACTGTAACTGCTCTTCAGTTTATCGATAAGTCTACAATTTTATTATTCTTTTTTAAAGATTGCTCCTTACTCAACAGCTTCTATTTTGTTGTCCATACATATTTTGCTGACAAAATTGTCAGATCTCCAATCTGCTTTGGATCATTTGACGCTTGTCCTTGGATTGCCCTTCTAATCAATACAACTGGGCCTTTCTAGATGGATCCTGCAGACCGTGCCCTCCTAGCTGGTTCCAGTTTGAGCAAAAGTGTTACTTGTTTGTCTACCAGGGAATGGACTGGGCTGATGCAGAGGTACATTTTTAAACTATATCAGTTATAATCCACACAATGTATTCATGGCATGAAGTATACTTTAAACCAGCTGTTCTTAAATGAACCCTCAGTGGTAACGTGAGACATTCAAACAGCCATATAATAACATTTTTAACTGAATCTGAAAATGTATTGAGTTTAAATACAGAGGATTTCAATTTGGACGTTAGTTTTCAAAAAACTTCCCACTAAACTCATTAAACACAAAGTACATGGTTTGTGTAGTGATGTCCTCACTCTTTCTGCCTTGTTTTGTCTCCTTCATCAGCGTTACTGCACTACTTTAGGTGCAAACCTGGTTTCCCTCCACACTAAAGACCAGTTTCTGTTCCTCCATAACACGCTTGTTAAAATTACTGGCTCAAATATACAGACGTGGCTTGGAGGCTACGACGCAACCAAGGTGAGTGTTTTAGCAACAAACAGTGTCTGACCCGTGTGTGTCTGATATTTCATATATTCTGTGTGTAATTTGACGGTTGCATTAAGAGATATTAAACCCTCTTAAACAGTTGTGATACAGACACTTGATGACATAAACCCACCTGTTCTTTACCGTAGAAATGTAGTTTGATGAAAGGCACTACGGTTCAACATAACTGAAATGAAAACTTTGTCTTTCAGGAGGGTGTGTGGATGTGGAGTGATGGTTCCCATTTCGACTTCGACCTCTGGGGCAAAGGGCAGCCTGACAACTACAACAAATCTGAACATTGCTTGGATATTATCTTAGGAGGTTTAATATATTTGTTCATAATTAATGACTTTAATTGTGTTTTGTTTCCATTTTCTTATGTCTTTGTTATTCCAAGAAAGTTTTGTTGACTTAATTGAGAAAAGCAAGTCAATGTGAAACTGTCACCCTCTAACATGCTATCATTGTTTTTATGTTTAAACAGCGACTACAGGAGACAATTTAGCCAACGATGCACCCTGTAATATGAAGAACTCCTTTGTCTGTGTCAAGAACCAGTGAAGACCCTGTCATGTGCTGACACATGGTGATGTCACAACCCCACTGATGATGTCACTTCTAGAAGAATGTCGAGCATCGACGACATTGCTGCCGGAAGATCTATTAACTCTTCTGATTTGATTTCAGTTTAGTCAATAAACTAATAAACTCTACAATCTGCTTCACCTTTTCATTTACCATCTCATCCTCCGAAGCTCAATGTTTGAAAGAAAACATGTTTCACTTGTCAGAAGCAAAAAATATCACGGCTTCTCACATGAATTCTTCCAAACTCAGGTCTATGATGTCAGTGTTAGGCTACACCTCAGGTAGAAGGGAGTGCTGCTTTATTTTATTCAAAATGTTTTTTCAGTATTTACCTACTGATAAGGAAATCAGAAGAAAAGTGAATTTTGTATACTTGAATCTATTTAAATTGAACATTTTGTTTGTCTTTTTTAAAAACTTCAAAGCAGTTGCACTGTTTTATTTCATGTATTTTGCATGTGTGGAAAGGAGGTTTACACCTGTCGGGCACTAGGACCCAGGCAGAGGGCCAGAGTCCACAAAAAGGGGTGGAAAGCTCAACTGGGCCTTTTAATTTCCACTGATTGACCTGAGAGTGAGAGCAGCTGAGAACACCCTTTTTTGCTTGATGTGGTGTTCCTTTTTAAACATGTCTAAAAGCATGATTTTAATTATTAAAATGTACAGTTAAATAGTATTAAAATGAATTATTAATGGCATGTGTAGTTCTAGATGCTGCATGTTCGTGAGGGATTCTAATCGCTTGGAGTGATTGCATTATAATATGCACATCAGCCTAGAAGCCAGGTAGGCTACATGCACAACAGTGTTTTTAAATAGGTTCTTTAGTCCTTTTCTAAAATAATATTACTTTTCTATAGATTCCACCTGCGTTTTAGAGGAGCCAACCACTGTTTTCCCACATTATTAGGTTTTAGTGTACTTCTTACCTGTTTTATGTACTGGGCCATTTGTTATTTTCTTGGTGGGGTTTTCTGCCATGTCGAGGAGGGGGAAGTAAAATGGAGCAGCCATCTTGCATGTGTGTTTTTGTAGTGTGGTTTGAGTCCCATTAGCTTGCTGGGTATAGGTACCTTTGAGTGTTGTAGAACCAGTTTGATTTGGGT
This sequence comes from Chelidonichthys spinosus, assembly GCA_029853015.1. NCBI lineage: Eukaryota > Metazoa > Chordata > Actinopteri > Perciformes > Triglidae > Chelidonichthys > Chelidonichthys spinosus. The sequence goes on along the minus strand of CM056829.1, from coordinate 22,905,712 downwards.
GGTGCGTAGTGGGTTATTTTATACTTATGTATAATATATAACCTCTAACCTCCCTTTTAGCCACATTGGTTACTTTGGTTTATTTTCTTGATTTGTTTTCATTTCAATGGTAACTCAACCCATCCTTGGATGGTGGTCTACAACTAGCCCAGATAGACCATAGTCTTACTGTTTGTTGTGATCCCATGCAGGATAAATAAAATCTATATTTTTGTATACACAGTCTCTGGTTCCAGTTTATTCTGGGTCTTATATTGAATAGCACCTGGTCACATTACCAAATAATGTATGAAATGCTTTCAGGGTAAATGTCTCTTTCTATAGACTCCTGTCAAGTATTTCAATGAACTATGAACAGCTTATGCTGGCAGTAAAGCCCAGAGCATACTGTAGCAGGCCTGTTTAAGTTGAGGCCAAAAACAAAGCGGCCGTTTCCCTCACAAGAACAAACAAAAGGTCTTTGACCTCATTGCACCTGTTGCAGCAGAATGTTATCTGAGTTCTGTCAACTGCGTTGAAGAGACAAACAGTGTTGCTTCTGGTGCAAACTTGTTGGTTTCTGTTGAGAAGAATCAGACACATAATTATTGCCATGAAGGATTTAACACTGAGGAATTTGTCTTGGTGACTAAGGCACATACATTGAGGACAATAACAATACACAAACAGTGACTATAATATAGTATATACAATATAAACAACCAGTCATAAGTGAGGGTTGATTTATAGAGACACAGGAATGTGCAAAAGATGAAAAATGGAAGGTTGTTGAGTTATAAATTGGTGGGTTTGAGTGTTCACCTTTACCAGATGAACGGCACACTCTCTGGTGTCTGAAATCATAAGTATTTCAAAGTCTATAAGCAGTTACATGATAGAGAACCATATTAAATCCATGACTCGGCACACTCACGTAGCTAACGTTATCTAAGATATAGCTGCCACACTCGGCTTCCCCACTAGATAGTTAAGGTTAAAACTTGGAAACTAACACCCTGCCCAAATAAGCTAGGCAGAGATATATATGACAGAAACATCTTTTAAGCTTCTCTCTGAGATTGGACTCGAGGTCCGTTCTCTTCCATCTCCCCTCTTCTCCTCTACCTCACTCCCCGGAATCTATCTCATTGGTCACCCTAAACCCCAGCCAATAATCTTACAGAAATCAAAAGACAATTATACAAAATATGAATATAATAATACACACATATTACTATTTTATAACACATTCATATGCAATTATGGAAATAAAGAAAAATAACAAATACAATATAACAATGCATTGTAATAATGAGTACATCATTTTAAATGTCCTGGAGATCTGGTAATAAGTGGGAGATGGGGATTGTGTACAGTAGAAAATGGTAAACAGAGCTGCATTTATAAAGCGCTTTTCTAGTCTCTTGGAGCATGAGGCGCTTTGCATTACATTCAGTCTACATTTACCCATTCACACACTGAGGGCAGCCTTTGGGTCGGCCCACTTCACACTTCATGTGGACTGACCTACAATTAGGAATTATGATTCCATTTCAGCCACTCATCCACAGCCACTCAAAGACTTCTAGATACCAGTAACTAGAACTGAGCTCACTACAGCAGACGTTTATTTGCCAGTCTGCCTTGCACCCCACATCTTCCAAGTCATTTCCGGTGCTTTTTTCATGCTTCTTTTTGGCCAGAAATTTGGCCTCTCTGTTCCTTTCAATTTCTTGATCTTTCAGTTCTGTGGCTTTTCATTTTCAAGCAACTGATTTTTGCTGAAGCATTTAATTGAATTAGTCAGGCTGCAATTCGTCTTACATCTTTGCATTAGAGGCAGCTGTGGCACATGTGTGCTGTGCACATCTGGGGCCGGGTATCGGCTGACAAGATAAATGTTTTTTTAATAATAACACTAAACGTATTTATCATGTCAATGCATATAACTTGTATTGTCAGTGATATAGGTCACTAAGAAAAGTGTTGTACTTGATCCCATTGAAGGGTCAACCACAGTGAGGAGGGCATGTACATTTTAAATACATCCACTAGAGGCCAGGATAGCTGCAATGCAATGCAATGAAATACTGATTTCTGGATTACTGAACACAAATGTACTCTGCTCACAGGTAGTCAAATGTAGGACGCAGTATTTTTATTGTTTTTTGAGTGTTGTCATTTGCATTAGATTTTTGGCACTTTATAATACATTTCTTTGAAGGTACCCATAAGAAACATGTTGTTGACATGTTTTTGTCAGTTGCCTAATCAATCATTTCTGGGTCTTTTTTTCGGGACCTGCTGTGTATTTTTTGTGGAAGGTTATTAAAAAAGATTTGTGACATTCATTTGCATTGACCATATAAGATTTGGGCTAATTCTCAGACAGTTTAGAGTTTAATTCAATGACGAAGAATCAATATTTTGCTTGTTTCTCAACCAGTCATGGTTGAAAATATATCCTAGACCTGGTTTTCCTCAAATATACACAGTAAATGTGCTTCATCTAAGGTGTAACTTCACAAAACATGCTCTAGATGGCAGTATTTGCTTGTGTCGTAGTTACATTTAGCCATTGTACTATATTGTACAAAAATTATATATATTTTTTTATTTGCTGCAGAGATGGTCAGCGCCAATAACTTGTCACATGACTAAAATGCAATATACCTTATTCAACAGAAGTAGCTGGTGACGGCACTAAAACTGCATATCAAATTGAACAAATAATGTACAAAATAATCAAAAAAAGATTAATCAACTGCTTTGACCAGGAGGGGCGGAGGGTGGAGATGTTTTTGTGCGGACAGTGCTGGAGACTTTTATTTGACAAAACTTCCCTCAGTGATGCATAATGTCTTTCCTTCTCAGAGACACGGACACAAGAGTCATGTTTAGTGTTTGTTGCTAATCTCTCCCTGTGCAGAACTCCACAGCGAGGATCCTCAGAGTACTCCAAGCTGGGGATTCGGACTTTGTGGCCGCAGCCTGTGCAGAGACAGATAGGCCTGCCTGTTTTATATGTAAAGCTGCCAGCCAGAAAGCACAGGGCCCGTAGGGTACTCCACACAACTCCTTTGTTGCAGCCAAACTGTGACGGAGTCCCACTGTCTAAGCTGCTTTGCATTTTGGGAGCACAAGAGATGGGAAGGATACTAAGGGTGGTATGTGGCTAAAGTTGCTTCCTTTTTAGGAATTTGTGTTCACATCCTTTTTACACGATGGGGCCTGGATGCTAGCATCCTGATACTGGAAGAGACTGCTACCTTCTCCCTCTTCCTCAGTTATTCATCCACCCTTTTACCTCTCATTGCTTATATTCCCTGTTTGGTGTGTCCACTGCGGTAAATAGTTAGAGATAATAATGCTCAGCCTTCAGTGCCAGGGATTACTCTGCTCTGTCAATCATTGGTTTGGCCCAACTTTGATATGCGTTAGGATGTGGTGAGTTGACTATTAATTGAACATCACAGTCAAGCCAATCACAGCCTCCAACCTCCTCCTCTATCAGCACAGCCGCAGTGAACGGCCTCATTTTAGCCTCTTGGGCATGTTATCATTGCAAATGAGTTGGTTATCAACAAGACAGCCTAGGATATGGGGCTTAAACAAATAAACAGCCCAAGGGTGGATCACAGGAGTTTCACAGTGTGCTGCTCTACAGTAGCTCAGTCATTTTGTTTAAAGATGTGCTGGGTTGTTTTATGAATATGTGTATTTTGTTTTGTTTTCTGGATGCAGATTGAGTGCTAGAGTTAAATATTTGCTTAAATACTTGTTTTTTAAAGTTGTGCCAAGTGCTTGGGCTGCACTTCAGAATCTGAATAAAGTCAATATAATGATTGAAAGTAAACTGTCACTTGGATTTGCAGCCGTGTGGCACAACATTGGCAAACTAATTCAGAGAAAGCAGACGACAAGATAGAGGTGGGCTATCTGCTCAGTCTCACTGTAATTTCCTGTTACATCATGGGGCATGGCCCTGTTTTTCCATGCAAACAGTTCGGCTTTGAAGAATGATTTGAAAATATACATTTTAATAAGGTGCACTGAGGCACGGCCAAGAGACACAAGAAACAGATAAAAAGGAGATTGCATATCTGAAATAAGCTGATGATGGCAGGGAGAGGGGAAATAAAGGAGCGGCGGAGAATAATGGTATGGAGAGGACTTGTAACAGCAAGGTGTTTTTCTTTAATTGAAGTGGCTGGGGAATGTAAAATGGAATGGCATGCTTTGGGCAAATCAATCATGAACATGTTGTGAATGTTGAGCATTTAAACGCCATTTTTAATCTGCTACACAAATTAATGCAAATATAGCAGACGTCGCCGCTGACTGCCTGTTGTTTCTCCACATGATGAAGCCACCTCTCCCACCAAGTCTTTTCTTTCAGGCAATCAGACAGCTAGCTGCTTCAGTCATTTCACACTGTTAGTTTGATGATGGAAAAGAAAATTGACAAGTGTACTAATACAAAAGTCACACTATGCACACAGTCTATGCATTGGATCTTTTTTCCCTTCTCCTTTAATTGCTGTGGACATCCATGAGCTCTGCGTTACCTCTCTCTGTCTTTCTCCCATTTCTCGCTCATCTCTTGTTTCCGTACTCTCTCTTCCCCACCCTTCTATTTTTAGGTGGAATGCCTTTAATTATGCATGTTGTCATAGTGCTCTTAGTATTACTGTCGTTTAAGACGTGCTTATGAGTGCGTGTCTCGTGTGTGTCCCTGTTTGCAGTTTGTTTACCTAGTGCCTCTGAACACAACACCGGTGTGAGGACATCATGTGAAGTGTGAGCTATGAGATGCTTTGGCCCTCAGGAGACTGGCAGTGCAGACATGGCAGTTTAGAAAAAGGGAAAAGGAGACAGACTGCATGGATGGATGATCATGCATGCGTGATTGTTACGACCCGGCTCGTGCGGGGAAAAGGGAAGCAACATAACACCAGGTGTTTTTGGTATCGTAATTAACAGAGAGTTTCAAGATGGTGTAACAAAGTGGGTTAACAAACTACAAATGAGGCAAAATGGCCGGTGGGAGCTACTAACGCGAATCAACCGACTCCTCAGAACTGGAGTTCTGCATCAGCGACGACTACATATACGAGGCCATCTTACAATACTCTTGAAATACTAAGCGTAGAGCACACAACAAAGGTTTCTGTTACACGGAGCACAACGGCGGGCTGATCAAGAACACAGCCGGCCGTGAGTGAACATTTCCCATGGCATTTATCCTCAGGTGGGCTTGATTGCTCCCTCGGGATTGGAGCTTCTGCTGGGTGCCGCTCCATCAGGATCCTTGGAGATGTGAACAGGAAGTGGAAGGGACCTGGCCCACGAGGCCAATCACCGACTGGAGACCAGACATAACACACACTTACACACGTGATACTTGACATCTCATTAACCAGTCCTAAAATAGTTAGGCCTGGGGACAGGCAGCAATGGCAGCCGTAACAGTCGTACATACACAAACATATTATATTCAGAAAGTAGCATACTGACAGCCAAGTGCCCTCACACTGAAAAAATAAAAACCTTGGATCAACGTAAAAAAAAAATTTAGGTAATCAATCACACAAAATATTTCACATTGACTCAAAGCAAAAATTTTATTTAGTTTAACCTGAAAAGTTTAACTCCATGCAAACACTTTTTAAAGGTTGGAGCAATCTAATTATTTTTAGGTTGGAGCAATCTAATTATTTTTAGGTTGGAGCAATCTAATTACTTTAGATTGTCTCAAATAAAAAAGTAACAGTTGTCATTCTTTGAAATGTATAGTAAATCAAATTTTAAAAAATAGCTTTTAATACATTTTGATCAAAAATAGCTTTTAATACATTTTGATCAATGACTACTCAGAACACTTGCTTAGAACAAATTAATATCTATTGTTCCATAAACATTCAACATCTGCTGATGTAGTGGTGTCTTGAGTGTTTGGAATAACTGTTATCCTGTTACTTGTAATGAACAAATACTGACTGTGCACAATACAGATTCTTTGAATTATTTAGGTTAGTCGTTAATTCCTAACTGCACTTTAATGACAAGAAAACAGAGGAAAATTAAAATGCTGCCAGACATAAATTAAAAAGCTGGGGGGAAAATGTACTGAATAATTCTACATGGTAATGCTTATTCTACATTACCGGTGTGTAGTGTAGATAGCCGAGAACTCAGCCTGGCTCTTGCATTTCCTCACAGAACCAGAAGTGTGGAGCGCCTTGCTGATATGTCACCAGGATGACACTCGCTGATTTACAACATGAAACACTCTGAAACACCAGATTATATGAAAATTCCACTTTCTCTACCTTTGTCATATACCATGCTCCACTTGCTGGCCTGTCTTTCTGTAGCACCTTCTTGTTTCTCTCATTTATGCCTCTGCCTGTAAATTCCGATTGCTTCCTCCTGTCTCCTCCAGTCTCTCGGTGTCTTACTTTCACCTCTTTCTCGTTCTCCCCTTCCCTTGTCCTCTGTCTCTTCTGCTTCTTTCATTTCCTCTCTGACCATCTCCGTCCCTCCTCACCCAGGCGCTTCATTGTTTTGATGTATGACCTAATTACTTGGCTAATTGAGGTTCTTGTAGCGGCCACACAGTTTGGTGGTGGGGAACTACATCTGGTTGCCTCTATGATGTACTTGAAGGTCATGGTCAGTGTGACTGTATGCCAAAGATCCTCTCTGCCCAGGTAAAGGTGCAGTTACTGCATCAACAATCAAGACAATACATTTTAAATCACACAAAAGAGACATAGATTATACCAACTCTTAACAAACTAACATGCCAGTATTTCCTAGTTCATCCTTTGTCAACTACTGCACAGTGCAGTCATTTCTCTTTCATAAATGACTCAATGTTCTGATTCTTATCTCTGAGAAAAGGAAATGACTGGTGTATAATTGCTTTTAAATACAATTATGTTCACTAATATGCATCCCATTCTGTATATATTTTCAATGACAAGTTCATCATGAGTGTCTTTTAAGCCTGAAGCACTCATTTCATTCTCATCTCCTCCTCCCGCTGCTTTTCACAGGATGCCTTCCCATCTTCATTTCACACTCTTCTTTTGCTGAACAAGCTGATTCTTTCTTTCACTATTGACCGCTTGTCAGAAGACACCGATGCGGTACTCTGATCAGGTCTGTGTGTCCTCTTGAGCTGTCTCCTGCACGGGAGGTTGTGTTTACTTGTACATACTTACTGGTAATATACTGATAAACAGCCTATAGAACCAGGAACAGTGACCAATGCTTTGATTTCATTGGAAAAACTCCCAAACCAACAATCACGTTACTATAACAGAGAAGAGACCATAAAGAATTCAGCCTGTGCTAAAATAGTCCAAACGCTGTGTGGAGATCTGATCTGACAAGCATGCTGAGAGTGACAGACTGTACATAAAAATACATTTTACATTTTTGTTGTAAAACAATGTCAAAATTGTTAACAGCTGCTGCATGATCGTTATTACTATATCTAAAAGCAAAACTATATTCAAATTTTATGAACATAATATATCTATATATCTATATCAATAGCAATATATATATATAAAGAGAGGTAGATAGATTTGATCTTCTGTTCTTTTCCATCATTATTTTTATGGGGAAAATGTTCTGCATGCTCTGTGTTGTGTCGCAGTTTTATGAGTTATATATGTTTTTAAAGTGGCAGGAAAGTATCTGCAGAGTCAGGCAATTTTGATCATTGCTGGATTACAAAAACATGTATGTGTTTTAGTAATAAGAGAGAAACTTTGAAATGAAATGAGCATCTTCTTTTAAGATGTTTCCCTCCTGGTTTCAGAGCGTCATCTCTTCCTTTTCTCCCATCTGGGCATGGTCATAATGTATCTTGTGTTGCATGGACGGGGATGGAATGTCTCTTTGCTGAACTCAGTTTTTAAGGCTAAAGTCTCCTCTGAGAGTTCCTGGGAGAGAAGTGTTATCACTGGGCAAAGCGGGGCCATTCAACTTGACAGTGATTTGACAGTGATTTGAATAATAGCAGCTACAATAAGTGGATTGAATGGCCAAATCAAATCTAAATTATGGAATGAAGAAAAACATCTGTCTAGTTCAGTTCAAGGTAGTCTCCAGTATCAGGACTAGGACTAGAGGGTAGACAGGATGAGTTATTTATTTAAGTTACATATTGGTTATTTTCTTCCAGACCTGGTCCTGGTGCTGCTGTTCCCAACAAGTCGCTTTCCTCCTCATCTTGTTTCAATGACAGGTAATTACTTACAATGTAGACAGTCCACATAAAGGGGATAGGTCACAGTGGTCATTTTTAATGGAATAAGCCATATAGCTGTTTTTTTCATTTAGTCCAGTTAAATCAGGCAAATAAGAAGGCTCCAAAGTAAAAGCCAGATGATAATGAAGTTATTGAACATAAATGATCTGTGTCTCTTTTCTATTCCCAAGTCTCGTTACATTCCGTCTCACATCCTTTGAGAAAACACAATGTACTACGCTCATGTTGCATGCGACCCCAATCCATTCATAACAGCTTCTAGCCATAAAACCAAAAGACACAACTAGTTTGGAGAGGGAATAACATCGTTCCAGTGATATCATACATTGAGATAAACATATGAAAT